>CALSBZ010046918.1:4036642-4077429 GCA_943591055.1 Gobionotothen gibberifrons
ATTGAATCATGAATAAACAGTGAGGGATATGAATACACAAGATATACACAGTAGCCTATGAGCAGTGTGAACAGTGTGTAGTATGAATATGCTAAGATATATAAAGTATGAAAACGGTAAGCAGTGCAAGTATAGTATAACATATATAGATATGAATTTCATGATGATAAACATTGTGGAACAATGATGAAAAATGTGAATGGATCGAGCATCGAGGAGGCTCTCTGGAGGAGCTGAGGATACACTGATGTACTGACTTATCTCAACCAATGACAGCTCTGCAAACTGCATGCATCCCCTGGATATGAATGGAAGTGGCGACGTAAAACTGACACAAAAAAACAACAAACTTCTGTGGAGCCAATTGGAGAGTTTCATCACCAGCACGGGGTAAACACCACCAATGAGGTCGCTTGCTTGGTAGCACATTTACCTCCGAGTCACTTGCTTCAGAAGCGAGGCAAGAATCCTTCCTCGGAAAATGAAGAATTGTGGAACAGGTGTGCAGGTGTGCGTCATATCATATGCGAGGCCCGCCTTAAATGGAGCGCGATTTCCACCAAAGATTTGGAAATTGGTCCATGCGCAAAGCATTGTGGGGATTTTAAGACTGCAGAGTCTACACATGTGCAGCCTCGAAATTTCTCGCTACGAAGTACGCCGGTATGCGGGACATTGGAACAGTCCTTCGGTGGCACCCGATGACGTAGTATGCTTGAAATAGTGGCTCTGGAGAAGCCTTCCTCAACATTGAGAGAATGTTGGGCACAGAGTATGGCGCACTTCCTGGGGGCTTGGTGTAGACTCCGCGGTGTCACTACCCGCATGTGCGAGATGGTCCGCCATATTTGACAACTACATACGGCAACTAGGACACTTGACGTCTAGACGTCTGCCCGATTTGCATCGTGCATGCGCGAGTCATTAACGTCTCAAATATCTATATAATATATAGCTAGGAAGTATTCTTGCCTCGCTTCTGAAGCAAGTGACTCGGAAGACATGTGCTACCAAGCAAGCGTCCTCGACATTGAGAAACACCCACACTCTGAGATCAGGGCTGTTTATGAGACAGCTGCAGAGGGGAAAGGCCAAAACTCTGACAATCCTCTGCTAATTATACTCTCAACAACATCAGCTATATCCTTAGGCTATTCTTATTTAATAGCTTTGTATCTATTGTTGCCATACAGTGGCTGAAGAAGTAGCCTTCTCATATCCTGTATTTAAGTAAAAGTAGACTACTAATACAACATTGTAATAGTAAAAGTAACGAAGCAAAAGTTCTAAAGATATGCCTTTTCTAAATGCACAGTAGCCAATCATCAGCTAGCCTAATTAAATCTAAAGTTAAATGATCTTTTAATATGTTGCATGTTAGCAGTCCTGGAAAGTCATTAAGTACATTTACTTAAGCAACCTACTGTAGCCTATTCAAGTATAATTCCAGGTACTTGAGAGTTCCATTTTATAATACTTAATACTTTACTCCACTAATTCCAACTACACGAAAATATTGTACTCACTCATCCGCATGTATTAGTGTAGTGTCTATGGTGTTAAGTAACTAAGTTAATTTACTCAAGTACTGTACTTTCTTCAACTTTACAGTACAGTGGTTGAAGAAGTAGCCTATTGAGTAAAAGTAGACTACTAAGTAGGTCTTAACTTAAGTAAAAGTAGAAGTTCCAGAGTGCAGGAATACTCTGTTACAAATAAGAGTCTGCCTTCAGAATGTTACTCAAGTTAAAGTACAAAAGTATTGGCATCAAAATATACTTAAAGTAGCAAAAGCAAAAGTATATATTATGCAAATTAGTCAATTTAAGAATAATATATGTGATATGTTTTATAATGATTGATCATTAAAGTGTTCTCAAAGCTGGTAAAGGTGCAGCTAGTTTGAAGGACTTTGTATACTGCAGGGTAGCTTGTGGATTTACTCCAGGTGGAACTAAAGTCTGATTTAACACTTGATTATATTTCACATCATTCATCCACATCTGTGAAGTAACTAAAGGTATTAGATACATGTAGTGGAGTAAAAGTACACCATTAACCTCTGAATTGTAGTGAAGTAGAAGTACGAAGTAGCAAAAAAATGTTAATACTTCAGTACTGGGAAGTTACTGAATACATATACCCTAGTACTGTACTGCAATTATACTTTTTATTATAAAATCCACTATATTTTGGAGGGAAACATTGTACTTTTTACTAATTTGCCTTTATTCGTCAACATTGGTTACTTGTTGCTTTGCAGGTTCATATCATTTATACAAAATATAAATAATGTTTTTATTATTATAGACTAAGATACCTAGCATTATCAAAAGTCGTTAAAATTAGCTTCACCTTTCCAGCTGTAAAACGTAAAGGATGTACACAAAACTGAAATGAATTGTTATTAATTCAAATCAAGTAATACAAATGATTGCAGTACTTTTTCTTGTAACAAAGTATTTCTTTACTGTAGTATTCATATTTTTTACTATCTATATACTGTATATATTTATATTTTATTTATGTATAAATGCACTCTTTTCCAATAAAAAGAAGCAGCGCTATAGCTCTAAAAGCTGTTAAATCTAGAGAGAACATCGCAAAGCTGCAAACACTGCCCGTCCCTTCAGGCCTCGCTTTAAGTCAACCACCCCAAAATGATCATTATGAACAGATCGTAATGAACATCAACTATTTTAAGGCCGTTGTAGCTCACAGCTGTCAAGCTAGTTTCTTGTGGAAAACAGGTATGCCGGCAGGTCAGGCATCAAATCGTTTATTTCAAGCCAAATATATTACAGTCAGATGACAGACACTTTCCTTTTTATGTCAGATATTTCCACATATGTTGTTGCATACTGTTCCTTTGAACTCTTTTAAACAAATGTATGTTTCTCATGACCACACAAATCACACATACATGCACGCAAATACACACTCACATAAACATATAAAACACACATACAAGCAATACACTGTACTTGTGAATTTATCTTGTGGTCTTTAAATGTCAAATCTAAATCTTGAAGGTAACTATTGTATCTGTGTTTAATAAATGTAGTAGCCTAGATTACAATATAAGAAAATACAAATACAGTGTTCTTTATGCTGGAAAAAAAGAAAATACTCATGCAAAGTTCTGTAGAATAAGTAAATATACATAAATGGTATAGTACACCACTTGAGTAAATAGTAGTTTTTTTCTCCCCCAAATGGTTCTGTTTATAAGGCTGATGCTTCCATCCCCTAATCATTTTAAGTTTGGAAATGACTGTTTCCTTCACACTCTGCCCTCCTGTCCCCTCTGTGGGGGGGCTGGAGCTGAAGCACTCAGCTTTACAGATGTTTGGGACTACCAGACTACAATGACCTAATACTTCCTTCTGCTGCTGGACAGAAGGAGACTGCAGGTCGATTGTATCACATTCATAATGTAAAAAATAGCTGATTGCTGAAGGGGAATCATCTTTTACTTTCCATCTCCATTCCATCATAGAATATATTTAACTATATGGGCAGATGATAAGATCAAACATGCTGTATCTTCATGTGTCAAATGTTTACAGTCTTCCTAAGTTGCAGAGAAAATACAACTGTTTTTGTCACATACTGACCCAAAGTTCAGAGTGTTATCAGAGACCGTAAGTGGTTTATGTACTGCTATAGCTGCATACTTGATTGGCATTTTCATAGATGTTATAGTTGTATCCTTCACAAGGAAACAGCTGGACACCGTCATAGAACTTGGATTCGACACTGATGTAAAACAAAGCAGGTGCTCCTCATGCACAAACGTGTTAGAGAATGGATTCCAAGGAAAGCTGGAAACCTTCATCAGAAATACTGCAGGCCGCTGCCTGGTGACGTACACGTACAAACACTTTCAAACAAATCAAGTACTCCAGTACAGTTCTGTAAAACACTTTGTCATGGCCTGACTCAGGAACAGTCATGTAAAAAATATATTCATTATTATAATTTGTTTTATTTACTCACTATTATTATTATTATTATTATTATTATTATTATTATTATTATAATATAACATTATTTTATTATATAAAATATTACAAATAAAAGCAGAAATTACAGAATTTACAAAGTACACAACACACATCCAGCATATACAGTTTTGAGATAGCAGCCAGCTAAAGGTATTAAAGGTCCCATGTCATGCTTTTCTGGTTATTACCCGTCCCCTTGTGTGTTATAGCTTTTTCTGCATGTAAACGGTCTGCAGTCACAAACCCTCAAAGTACACCCTGTAGCGAGTACAACTCTAACACAGAAAAGACACCTGTCTATGCTGCACCAGAACGCCTCGTTGGACATTTCTCTTTTTCTATTGTTTACTTCTTGGGCATAGTGACGTATTTCGGGTATAGTGACGTAACGTAACGGCTCCGCAGATTGGTCCAAATGGTTACGTTATGTCCGCAGAGCCGTTACGTTTGGACCAATCCACGTAACTCAGCCTGGGCACACACACAAACTCACAGCCAGGGAGAGATGCTGTATGAGAAACCAATGTGAGTTTGGAAAATTGCACAATATAAATGTATTTTAGTAGACCTCAACAATGGAAATATGATCAGTAGAAATGGCCATGACATGGGACCTGTGATGCCCCTGTGGGTTCATCAGTAGAGAGAGTGTGGCTGTTCTGTCTGTGCTGCATTGGCTGTAGTGATTGCATTGATTGCAGTAACTCAGGGCACCTGGGCCTGGTGTCCTGCAGCTATTTAGAGCCTCTCTGCTGCTCTCTCTGCTTCTCCCTGCAGGCACCCCGGTTTTGTTGAGTATGTTATGAGTTTCTTCAGTTGCTTTACTTTGTGCACTTCAACACTCTCACACACATACATGTCCATACAATCCTCACCCTGCATTTACATTACTGATCGCACTGACATCCACACCTCATACTTTACTGTTTTTGATTTGATTTGATTTGTTTGTCTAAAATAAACATCTTTTGTTAACCATCGACATGGTGTGTCTCCTCTTTGTTGAGGCCTTTTGAGCCGGGTCATAACAGGACCTTTAAAGGTGGAAGTATATATTGCAGAGCTATTTACGGTTTATAAAATGTATTGCACATTAGAAGTATTGCACAGCAGGGGTGTTATAGTCTTTTATGTTGTGTGTGTGGGAGTCTACCAGGGGCTGTGGTGCCTACAGCCTGACCGCTGCAGGAAGGAAGGACCTGCAATTTGACATTAGAACTGGAGCATTGGTCTTAAGTCATTGATAGAAAACATGACTTAAGTAGTCATCAGAAAGACTATTTATCTAATTTATGATTTGTAAAACCAGAGCTTTCTCGAGGGACCGTGAAGCTAACATCACTTCACAGAATAAATCCATGCAGGGCTGTCCCTGGCCAACTTGTGGCCCCACGCAAAGTTATGTGATGAGGCCCTCTATGTCGCGAGCACGCGCCAACTGAGAGCGCCGGAGCCTCGCGACTTACTGCGCCGCATTTGCTGTGGCCTCCATCACTCCCATCCTGTACTACCACAGAACATACTCAGCAACTGTGAACAGACACGGGTCATTCCTAGCATTCGGTGCCGTTTGGGTTCATTAGGGTCTGAGACCAGAGGTCGGTAATCAACCCTGCCAAACACACACAGTAGCTAAGGCTATCTGCCTTAGCTAGCTGCCTTAGCTAGCTATGTAGCTATTCGGGGCTCCATAAAAGCATGGGTTGTCGAACATTAATGTAAGGATAAAATAGACTTCTTTGTTAGAAGTGAGCGTACCTTGCAGGGACTCCAGTAAAGCCGTTGCAGAGTCCAGGCCTCCCTCCCTCCCAACGTTGGCCGGTCTATGGCTGTAAATCTGGTACAACAAGTCGAACCACTTCCAGTGTTTCCTACCCGCACCACTCGTGTTGTTGTTGTCCTTTACTTGGCTCCCGCTGGATTTTATCATCCCCAATGAGATGTAGGAACGTCGTAACCTCCTCGGTCGACCACGGTGTGCTTTTCTTTGACGTTGCCATTTTTGTAGCTCCTCCGTTTACAAAAATGCTGTGTATAAAAATGCTGCAAGCTTGCTTCTAGATATATATGCGACGCTAGGGATGATCTCGCGCGTGATCTTGTGAAAAAGTACCCGCTAGCCAGTGCTACGCTATATGGAAAGGCCACCAAAAACTGTCCTGGCCGCTTGAGGACGCGTAAGGACGCTTAAACGGGGCTACCCGCTGCAGTGGAAATGCGCCATAAATCAGCAACTGTTTCAAGTCAATTTATTTATACAGCCCAAAAACAAGAATTTGGCTCAAAGTCATAGTATATCCTATAATGCTGGTGGGTTTGTCTCTTTACTGTATATTTTAGAAAGGCTCACTGTACTTGACAACATGACTCAGGGTGCATCTGAGATTAGAGGGGGTGCAGTGATAAAGTGCTATTTTTATAAGTGGGGAGTGGACCTGACACCCTCTAGGGGGGTCTGGGGGCATGCTCCCCCAGGAAGATTTGTTTTTAAATATTGAAGATGCATCAATCTGGTGCACTTTGAGAGCAAAATGAAGAGATATATGGAAACCTCTCAACATCCTTATGAAACAACTGTAAACAGATTTCCTTTTTCTTTATGGATATAAAAGAAAGTAAAACCTGACTCCTACTGGCGGCTGGTTAAATGACTCCTCGTCCCTGAGTACACTCACCATCTTTCAGCAGGAAAGGAGAGAGGGAATCCTTGTCCGGCGACAACCGCTGTCTTTTCGCACTATTATTAAGCCACGCTAACATTTTCGAAATGCTAACGATATGTGATGTATTTTCTGCTCTAGTCTATCGCTGCGGCGCGTCATAGATGCGTCATGAGATACCGCTGGCCGCCGGCTGGGCATATTTGTTGTCATGCGTCATGACGTGCCGCGGCTGAGTACCGGTGTAGGTACCATATGTGTTCGGCCTAGCAGATGTGTTCGGGGTCCGTTACGCTTACCAATGACGTCACGCATTGGCTGTCCGGCAACCCAAGAGGACATTTTACACTCCAGACTCAACGTAAGAGCTTGAGCCTCTTCGGGGGGTGCTAACATTTAAACATACACTTCATTCTTTACTTTGTCCGAATATTCGGCCCGCACGGGGGGGGGGCGTAGTAATCAGCAGCGAACCGCTTCAACACGTGTATTTCGGTGTATTCACGGCATTCATTTTGTTATTCTACAGTATTGTTGTTTTATAGTTCTTTGTTAATGTAACCCAATTTGTGTTCTTTGAAATTGAGAAGGATATCGCATTGTGTTTGTTACTTTCGTTGCCGTTGTATATGTCTTAAGTGTAATTTGGCTTGGCTTCCTTTTTATGGACATGTTAGACCAGTTAGCGCAGTTGACAGGAAGTTGTTGTTGATTTGGAAACAACGTGACGGAGATTAACGGAGAAAAGTAATATCTACATATAAAGACGGAGAAAGTAAACAATAATGTTTATGGTTAAGTGTTAGCACCCCCGGAAGAGGCACAAGCTCTTACGTTGATATTGGAGTTTTCAATAAATTCAATTTGAAAAAGAAACGGGAAAAAAACGAAAAAACAAACAAAACGAATATCCGAATAACGACATTGAAACCCGAATAGTACTCCAACGAACGAATATTCGGATATTCGGGTACAGCCCTAGTAGGCCTATGTATAAATAAATACTAGTGACAGTGACGTGAGCAGTTATGTGGAGACTTTTTGATAATGATTGCGGTCCATTTGCGTTATCGTCCTCGTGTGGCCAGGGCTTTAATTCGAACTTCATTCAGGGTCTTCATTTTCAGTAGCTTTTCCTGTTGTTTTGCAGTTATCATTTCTACCAACATCCGTCCTTTGCTCAGAAATCTTGCTTGCTTTATCGATCCAATTTCTTTGTGAATCGCTTTAGTCAAGGCCACTGGGTGTAATTTAGTTGCGGATTGTTCACCAAACTCCACAATCACTTTCCACTTTCCACTCTTCATTCTAATTCCTTTTCTTTGTTCTTTTCATTTCATTCTGCGACTCACTGAGACTGTCACTTGACATGTCTATCTTCTTTCTTGAACTCTTTGTTCTTACTTCATTCCATCCTCCTTCTCCAGATGCACTTTCCATATCCTCCTCTCCAGGACTCAAAAACGCCATTCCACCAGCTGCTCTCAATCTCACACTCACCGTCAATCCGACTACCACTGAGCAGCTCTTCATTTGTGAGTGCGCGATTTATTGCGCCTTTACGGTAATCGCCGAGAAGCGGCAGTCACGCTAGTACAAGAGTAAAATAATGCATGTTTTTTGTGCTATATTTGCGATAAAAATGTTACACAGAGTATTTTAAGAGGATATGGTAGACAGATGACATCAACACTAGATCCACTAGATCAGTACTCCAGCAGCAACATTGTTACCCCTTGGAAAGCCTTTAGAGGGCCTGGATAGCTGTTCACAACTTTCCTTCAGCACAGTGCTTTTTGCAATATTTATTCAAAGGCCACTTTTTATTTAAAATATTCAATTTCTGAAAATAAATACAAGCAATCATAATACTGCCTTCATGAATAGTCATTGAAGTCCACAAATTGATCCTCCTAATAAAATATGTTCATCTGCTGTATTAATAAAGTTGGCAGGTATTTTCAAAATGAAATTAAGGTATCTGTACAGAACATTATAAAATAAGTCTTAATTTTGTGTTAGTCCAAAAGTGTTCAGAAAGATTACATCAATAATATATTAAGATCTTTATAAAATATTTACATTATTATTAACTTCAACCAAAGTACATTTTAATAGTGGGCACAAATGGGTGAATTGCCATGCACGTGGTGTTTGATATAGTTTACGTTCAATTTCAACTATTTTAGGCAGAACATCTTATATTGACTAAACATTTTGTAATCATTTATTTAGAAAGGTTTTTTCCAGAAATAATTTCAAAGGGAAAACTGGTAAACGTTTTATATTTACATTTTAAATGTGTGCACAAAACATTATTTATTTTTGAACTAATGTTCACTTTTTTATTTTTCAATTTCCTTGATGCATGAAAGATATCCAGCCTTTAGTTCAACATGAAAATGTAAGTAATATGAACAACATGAACACGTTTTTTTTTAATTACACAATCAAATAATCACTTTTTTCTTTGTGTGTAGCCTATATGTTTTTATTACTTGTATTGCTGCAGATGGACAAAAAGTTAAAAAAAAGGCACGAGCTAGGGATTGCTCTCTGTTTAAAAAATATTGATGTGCATGTAAAGTAAAGGTTGTATTTAGTGTTTTCTTGTGACAGCAAATATTCTTCACTTATACTCACACTGTACATTTTACATTTACATTCAATCTAATATTTAATATTCAATTCCTCACACACTTAATATCCTGCTTTATATTTTGTTATTGTACATTTGTATTTTAACACGTATATTTTCTACTTGTTTTAATGGTATTTTATTTCTATTTGAGATGTTTTATATTTTGGAATGTTTATTTCTAGTCTTTTAATTTATTTAATGTACAATGCCTTGTCTTTTTATTACATTACATTGCATTTAGCTGACGCTTTTATCCAAAGCGACTTACAATAAGTGCATTCGACCAAGAAGATACAAACTTGAAGAAAACAGAATCATATAAGTACATCAGGTTTCATAGAGCCAAACCATTTTATGTTGCTGCAATGCACACATTTCCAAAATTGGGATCAATAAAGTACTTCTTATCTTATCTTATCTTAATATTCAATTTGTCCAAAAAGCGGGGGATGCGGTTGCTGTGAAATAGTTTAAATATAGTAGTAGTATATATATAGTATATGTTCAATTTTATGTATTTAATATCTATATTTCAGATATTTATTTAAATAAGAAGTGACCTTTGAGAAGCAGAAAAAAACATGCATTATTTTACTCTTGTACAGCGATTACCGTAAAGGCGCTATTAATCGCGCACCCAACAATTAAGAGCTGCTGATTTGACCAAGCGAACGGGAAAGACGGCTGAGTTGACCGCAGTAGGCTATTAAAGGGCACCGACAAGTAAGTTGTGCTAGCTGACCTGGTGGTGCCTTAACTGCTACCAGTATTATTACATGGTACGTGTTTCTTCAATAAGGACTGAACGCAGTTGCGGCCATAACCTTGTACCATTGCAAGAGAAGGCTAACACAACGGTCAGCTCGTTTAGCAGTAATGTTGTTAGCTAAAGCTAGCTAGCATGTGTTAGCCTTAGCTAGAGAAATAGGTGGTCAGTGTTATTCGGCTGTAGCTCACGGTAACAAATGCTTCCTGTGGTTCAGTGGAGCAACACAAACCTGCTGAGGATAAATAACAGGGTGAAACCATCCCCTAAGGTGTTTTACTGGCACTCTTGTATCAGTTGACATGTCCAGAGGGTTTTAGAACCGTCCAGACTTTACCTCCTTTGGTCAGCAGGTGCCTCTTTATTAGTGTCGCAGTGTATTACTGTTAGCTATATAACCAAAGCACATCCTATATTCCATCATTTTCAAACACAGTTATATGAGGGGATCTCGTACTTGAGTAAAAGTAAAAATACCAGTGTTGTAATGTAATGTAACAATAAAAGTCCTGCAATCAAAATGTTACTCAAGTCGGAGTACAAAAGTATAGGTATCAAAATATACTTAAAGAAACAAAAATAAAAGTACTCATTATGCAGATTGACTAATTTCAGAATATTATATATTATGTTTTGGTTATAATTATTATTATTATTATAATGTATTGATATGATATCAATAACTGTATTTACTGCTGGGTGAATGTGCATTTAGCCCAAGTATAACTAAAGTCTTGTTTAAGTGTTGATTATATTGTTATTCATTAATCGATTCCTGCAAAGTAACTAAAGGTACTACATAAATGTAGTGGAATAGAAGTACAAAGTAACATAAATGGAAATACTAGAGTAGTCAAGTGCAGCTATCTCAAAAGTGTGCTAAAGTAGAGTATTTGACTAAAATGTACCTAGTTACTTAACACCACTGGTCAGTTCTGTATGTCAACATGGCACATTGTCTTCCATAATACTATTAATGCTATATTTAAATCTCAGGAAGCACGCCATGTGTTAAAAAATATTATTTTGAATTAAGTGTTGTGAAACTGCAGAGATATCCCAACCTACGTTAGTAATCTGGTACACATCCTCTCTAAATATCACATGTTGATCATTTTTAAATATCTTTCAAAGATAATGAAAATAATGATGCAAACAAATATCTATCAATCATTAATGTAATCGCATAGTCAGTCAAAACATTTTTCCAAATCATGCAGCCTTAAGTTACATAACACATAACAACTAAATAACTCCAAGAGATATTCCCCATTCTAGTCTTTTTTTCTTTTTTTATATTAGTGTTTTGTAATGATTTAACATATATTATAATATTAATAATTATTATTTCCATTTTCTTTTTCCCTACATTGACATGGCGGCCACCGTATTTTTTATTTTTTAACATTACTCTCCTTTCATTGGTTATTCCCCTATTTTAGTTGACACACGTTTTTCCGTCAGTTATTTTTTTGGGTGGAGGAAATATATTTGCCCCCAAAAAAGTGTTGATGTTTTCTCTTGACTTTTAAACAGTAGGCAATGTCTGTTTTCATATATTTCAATGAAGTGTTTGAATTTAATATTACTGTTGTTGTCTTTCTCATTTTTGATCTAAATGTCTTCTGTTTTTGTTCTAATTAGTTTAACCCTAACCCATCATTTGCTTTTCTATATAGAATTAATTTAAGAATAGATTTTCTAACAGTAATAAGCCATAGCTGTGACTTCGTGTGCACGTGTAGTTTCTGAGGGCTCCCTAACATCTGAAGCTGTGTGAGCACCCTGCTGGTTTATGAAAAGCCAATGGCGCCATCTGCTGTCTTTGTTTTGCAGGATTCCATGAAATGTAAATCTACCTATTTGCTGGAGCCCAAAGTGATCTTTTCAGATTCATTTTGTCTGATTACAAAACTCAAAAATGTATTTATTTATACTGAATATAGAGAGCTCCTGTACTTTCATACAGGTTAGTGTCTTCAGTGAACATATGAGGCAGAACGTGTAGACAGGGAAAAGATCTGATAAGAAAAACAATGAAACAATATGAAACCCACACCACGAGACAAAACATATTGAAATGTAATAAAAAGATTTACACGCAATAACAGCTAACAGTTATAGCAGAGAAATTGTCAAATAAAAATTAAGATGACATTATATAACATCACAATTAGAACAAAACTTTAATACCATTTAAGAGACTCATTTATTATAACAATAGAAGACTTTTTTACACATTTATTAAAATAAAGGTAGTCATTACAACTATAAAATAATATATTACCACTTAAGAAAAGAGTGAGTTAGTGTTTAATAAAATAAAATGACATTTTACCCACTTAAAATAATATTGTATGCAATTATTCAAATGTAATTAACAAAATCTAAACATTGTCTATAAACCATTCTTTATCAAAGGCCTGGTTCAATATTAAACGTGTATACTACACATTTGGGTTATTACATTTTCATCCTTCTTTTTTGTGCAGAATGAGCGTAGCTCGACACGTCCTGAAGTGCTCCAGGTTTGCATTTCATTCAACTACTCTAAACTGCAGCAGAAGCTTTTCTACTTCACAGGTAAGTCACCACCTTAAAACTATCAATTCAAACAACTCATGTACTTGTGGTTTATGATGAACTCATTTCAGACACTAATGCAGTGGTTCTCAAATGTTTTCTGTCATTCCCCACTTTGAACAGGTGGGCCTTTTCATGCCCCACCTGTTCCTCATCGCTCCAATAAAATGGTAGGCCAAGCTTAAAATGTTCAAATGTATCGTTCTATAGAGCAAGCCAGGAAGAAAGATAGGTCGTTCTGGCTCGGGAAACACTTCAAAATGTGGAGAAGTTGTGAACAAAAAGACAATTATGAGTATAAAAAAAAAAAAGTTTAACAGTTTAAAGAATAGATAGCCCAGTGGATAGAGCCGGCGGCCACATGTAGCGATGTCCTCTGCGCAACTGGTTCAAATCCTGGAATGGATTAACTTGTAATCATTGCCCGCTTTTCAACTTTAATACCATAACTGATAAAAGGCCCTCTCTGGACAAAAAAATGCCTATACAAAATAAAAAGAATAATGTACCTCAATAAAGATCTTTGAGTGTTCCCCATCCCACATAATCACCCCCTGCCATAATTACAAAAGCAACCACTCTCTTCTTAATAACCCAATACACACAATTATCAATCTTTAATTGCAAATACAACATGATAGTCAGTCTTAGTGTGTGTGTGCATCGAATATTTTTCAAGGCAAAGATACGTTAAACCCACTGCAGCCTTGCACTTCGCCAGGAGAGGTCGCTGTAACTGAAGCTTTGAGAAATGAACCTATTTTCGAAACAATTGTCCACTTCGATGCTTCATTCAAAGCTTCATTTGCCCATCACTGCTAAATAGTATGTAATTATATCTAAACCCACAAGATGTTAATTACCTGTAGTCGGTGCGCCATATTGTCTGTTCTCTGTAAACCTCCATGTCTCATTAAATATCCTTGCGTCTCACGTGTTGGGCGCGCTCTCTTCTGACCATATTTGGAAGTACAACTTCCTACAACTTCCTACAGGTTCAACCTCCACCGGCTGTGGCTGCAGCTGGACCACTCCGATGTGTCCCATTATCATTCATATCACATCATAATGTATCATATATTTCCTTATCTGAGTCAGCTGAGCCGTATCTGGCCGTGCAACACTCACAGTGTCACATACTGTATGCAGAAGTATTATTTTGAGCAACACATTAAGTTGACGAAACACTCGAGTCAAATGTAATTAAAGTCAGATCCACTCGTGTCTTAGACGGGGCAGTGATATCATAAACCTGTTAATGACACCTTTTTCTTTTACCAGCTGTATTCACCTTGCAGGTGCAGCTATGTGGCTTTTATCCTGGATAAAGTGTTCAAGTCATGGATGTTTAAAGTTTAACTTCTTCATATTTGTCTAATATTATAGTCCACTTTTCGTTCAGGAAGTATGACGCTGCGCTGTCAGTACGCTTCTCCATGTTTGTGATTGGTCAAATGTTGCTAACCCCGCCCCTTTCATGTGAACGCGCACTCAGCCGGACAGAGAAAGAAACCCTGGCTTGAGTTACCGAGTTGATAACCAGTGTCGTGGGACCGTTTAGCGAGAGCGCGTTTGTTTTGGGTTAGGTAAGCCGGGTAACTCAAACAGATCCAGGGTCTGTTGAACTGGGTACGTAGTACAGGCCTCTGGTGTGTTAATGTACACTGGCTGCTGATGTGTTGTAGTCCCAACACACAGCTTTTTGGACATGCAAGGAAGTAGTTGGGACTGCTAAATGTAAAAGGCCACTGAATCAGATATTCATTCATGTATGTTGGTTTTGTGTTGCAGTGTAAAATGACATCAAGGCACAAGAACTCCAAAAGAATCGAGGGACTGGACAAGAATGTCTGGTAAGTGAAAAATATAACATTTCTCTCATAGACTTCTGATCAGGTTAACATTTTATATAATACTGTTATTACTGTTAAAGCCAGACAGATTTCTGATTTTATACAAGAGCTACAGTAAGTCAGCCTCTCAGTGAGGGTGTTAGGTCCAGTAGACCTATATTCTTTATGCTGTCTAATTTTACACAACATGTGAAGAAAGTGGGGGGACTTTTTACTAAATGGCAGATGTATTTGTCTAACCAGTTTACTTTGTCTCTTTCATTCTGGGGCATTAAAGGGATACTTTGGATAGTTTGATGTCAGGTTGTATGACTTATGATACTTATCCGTTGTCACATGTGTAATGTCTTGTAATGGCCTATTTTATTATATTTATTTATGATCAGGGTGGCGTTCACTTCAGTGGCAGCGGACCCGTCCATTGTTAACCTGGGTCAGGGCTTTCCAGATATCCCCCCGCCTTCTTACGTCAAGGAGGCCCTAGCAGAGGCTTCTTCAGTGGACCGGATGAACCAGTACACCCGAGGCTTTGTACGACTTATACACTAACTGTACACACTCACTCATAATCCACTACTACCATCACAACATGTTTTTAGTACCCATCATTATCTATTTTGAATCCATTTAAAAAGGAAAAGGGTTGCTGAGATAATGGAGAAAGAGTTTAATACTTTCTGTTTAACCTTAGGCCCTTTACACTGTGGGATTTGGGGCTTTATATCCCAATCGGTAAAACAGCATTATGAACCAACTGCAATGTAGCTATCATGTATTGGTATGATAGTGCTAAGCTGTCATTTTTTAATAAATCTAGTGATTAGGCTGTACATTTTTTTTGAAACTTCTGTTGAGGTTTTAAATTAAGCGTAGAATATCTGTCCATAACAAAACTACCCTTTGTCATTATATGGAAGTGTAATTGTTGGTGCAGTTCTACTGCTGCTGCACATCCCCGTTAGTACAGATGTGGCAAGCAGCAGAGCACACAGTTTTGAGCGTTAACAAATATGGATTGAAGCAGGGTATTTAGTTATTTTCTATGAATGTTGACTTTTTGACTCTTTGGAAATCACAAGTCTGAATCAATCGTACCGGAAACCAATTCCAATTTTAAATTGTAATTCTACTTCTACTAGAGCTTCATCTTAATCTGCAACAATACTGTCTTTACACACTATTCATGGGAATATCAAAAAAGAAGAAGCTGTGCAGCATTCAAATGTTTATTTAGGCATCAAATATTAACGTTATAAACGAAGCTCTGAAGCTTTTAACTATTCGGTACAGCCCTAAGTATGTTACATTTTTTACAATACACTATTCCCTAACATACAGTATTTGATACTGCCAGAAACCCGCTTGTTCTTAAACTTTTGTCTCTTGTTGATTTGCAAGGGTCACCCATCTTTGGTGAAAGCTCTGTCTCAGGTCTATGGGAAGGTCTGCGGGCGGCAGATCGACCCCTTCAAAGAGATCCTGGTGACAGTGGGAGGTTACGGTTCTTTATTCAGCACCATGCAGGGGCTGGTGGACGAGGGAGACGAGGTAAGGACAGGTGTTTAAAACCATAAACATTTACAAACATGCTCCCTGTAATTTGTTATATTTATGTACACTGTTTCTTTCCTGAGGTTATCATAATCGAGCCTTTCTTCGACTGTTATGTACCCATGGTGCGGATGGCGGGGGGCAAGCCTGTGCTAATACCGCTACGCCTTGTAAGTTAAACCTAAACATACATCTTCCACTTTTACAGTGGTAAAGTAGTTACTTTACTTACTGCATATCTTAAGGATATGAATACATTATAGGAGCCATGACACAACATTTCTTATACATTTCAGAAGTCCGGGAACAAGACAGGAACAAGTGCCGACTGGTTTCTTGATCCAGAGGAGCTCTCCAGTAAATTCAACTCCAAGACAAAGGCCATCATCATCAACACCCCCAACAATCCCATTGGGAAGGTAAGTCTACGTCACAGCCATTAGCTGTTTCCTCTGAGATCTGTAAATGCTTGCTAACATGATGGGAAACAAAGCTCTCAGTAGTTCCTATCGTCTCCCTGCAGATCTTCTCCAGAGACGAGCTGCAGATGATCGCTGACCTCTGTATCAAACACGACACTCTGTGCTTCAGTGATGAGGTTTACGAGTGGCTGATCTACAGAGGACATCAACATGTCAAAATTGGTACGTTCAACATACCCACTGTACAAAAAGAGTAGAGCACTGTTATCCATCTTATATAAGATCCTTTAAGCCCCTGTCACACTGTCCCGAAATTGACTCCCGATGGACACACGATAAAGGAAATGTTCAAATTCGGCTCTGATCGTAACAGCATCGGGCCATTCGTGAGGGCATCTTAAGCCATCGTATGACCGCCGGTGGAGTTTCTCAGGCTCCGGTAGCAACTTCGGGAGCGGTGGCAACATATTTGGCATGACAAAGCATTGCCGAAGGACCTTGTGAAGGTTCATTTTCGTGTTGACTTCGGGTGTCCATTTTGCCCTTCGTAAGGCATTCGTGAGGGCATCCTAAGCCATCGTATGACCACCGGTGGAATTTATCAGGCTCCGGCAGCAACTTCATGAGCGGTGGCAAAATCTTTGGCATGCCAAAATCTTTGGTACCAGCCAAAGATTTTGACACCCGATGGACACACGAATATGGATTTGGTACTTTGGTACCAGCCAAAGATTTTGGCACCGCTCACGAAGTTGCTGCCGAAGCCTGACAAACTCCGCTGCTCACCTGCAGCTCCTCCCGCTGTGATGCAGCGGTGAACCGAGCAAAACACACACTTCAAGTCAGATCATCGCCCTTACTGTAGCTATTTTAATTACCTCTCAAACTACCTAAACTAGTTATAAATATGTTTATTTTTACTGTCGGCCGTGTCACTCATGGATCAGCTGCATGAGACAGACACTGACGCTGTCAGAAGAGAGGGAGGAAAAAGAGAGGCTCCGTGTATTTTATATATAATCGTTATTCATTTGTTTTAAAGCTCAATAAATAACAAAGAAGACAAAATCATGTAAACATATTATGTAAATAACCCAATTTGTGTTCTGTGAAACTGAAAAGGATATAATATATTATTTTGAAGGCGAGTTGACAGAATGTTGTTGTTGCTATGGAAACAACACTACGGAGAAAACTTAATATCTTCTACATATAAAGACGGATAAAGTAAAGAACAAAGTCTGAAAATATCAGTACAGTATCATAGTACTTTAACATAATTGTTTTTGTAACTTTCGTTGCAGTTGTATGTCTTAAATGTAATGTAAATGTTGCCTTTGTGTGTGGTTCGGGGCCATCTTCGTGCGAAGTTCACAAATCCATATTCGTGTGTCCATCGGGTGTCAATTTCGGGACAGTGTGACAGGGGCTTAACAAACAGCTACAGGGATGGAAACCTTGAAAAAAGCAGCTACTCTTGGCTGACTGCCAAGCTATCTGGTCTCATGCTAGCTAGCTCACTAGCCATAGCCAGTAACAATGTTCCACCAAGGTAATGGGAGGCTTGGTAACTGCAACAAGCTAACCAGTTGCTCAGTAGCTAACAGAGAGAAGTGTTATGCCATTTACCATAAAGCTAGCCAACACAGGGAGTAAATTGATACATTGACCCAGCACCTCTGCCAGAACAAGGGACAAAAGCTACAAGAAAAGGCTGTTGAAACATTTGAGTTGCAACGATGAATGGAATTTATCCGAGTTAAACCAGCCAGTTCCTTTCAAAATGTCTTTTGAGTACTTCAAGGGGACGCTCACCCCTTTCATTTCATTGTGTCCAGAAAGCCACTTTCCATATTAAATAATAATAATTTTAATAATGCATTTTATTTATATAGCGCTTTTCACAACTCAAAGACGCTTTACAGTGTGAGGGAGGGTATACAAACAAGGACAGGCAAACAAGTAAGTATAGTAAAATAAAACAAACAACAACAAAAAAGGCAGTCAAGAGGAAGTTGATTGAGAGGGGGGGGGGGCTTATGGGTAGACAGAGTTGAAAAGATGTGTTTTGAGGCGGGACTGAAAGACTGTGAGGGACTCAGAGTCGCAAAGATCTTGGGGGAGGGAATTCCAGAGCCTAGGAGCTGCCACTAAGAAGGCTCTGTCCCCAAAGCTGCAGAGTGTGGATGTGGGAATGGATAGGAGTCCGGCTGCGGTGGATCTGAGGGACCGTGGGGGTTGATAAGGGGTGAGAAGGTTTGTGAGATAAGGGGGGGCCAGATGGTGGAGTGCTTTGTAGGTGAGAACCAGAATTTTGAAGTTGATGCGATGGGAGACAGGAAGCCAGTGGAGGTCTTTGAGGACTGGGGTGATGTGATGCCATGATTTGGTATGCGTCAGGAGACGTGCAGATGCATTTTGAACCCGTTGGAGTCTGTTGAGGGATGTAGTGCTGATGCCGAGAAGTGAGTTGCAGTAGTCAAGGCGGGAGGAAATGAAGGCATGGATTAGTCGTTCGGCTGCGGGGCGGGTGAGAGAGGGTAGGATTTTTGCAATATTGCGGAGGTGGAAAAATTAGGTTTTGACTGTTTGGCGGATGTGAGGTTCGAGGGAGAGGGTGGGGTCAAAGATTACGCCAAGATTGCGTGCCTGATTGGAGGGGGAAAGAATGGTGCCATCGATGGTGAGTGTTATGTTAGTGACCTTGCTGAGGGTGGATTTGGAGCCGATTAGGAGGAGTTCTGTTTTGTTGCTGTTCAGTTTGAGGAGGTTATGTTGCATCCAAGTTTTAATAGCTGTCAGACAGGAATCGATGTGGGTAAGGGGTGGGTTATGGAGGGATTTGGTGCTGAGGTAGATCTGAGTGTCATCAGCATAGCAATGGAAGTCCAGGTTGAAGTGGCGGAGTATCTGACCGAGGGGGAGGATGTAAATGATGAAGAGGAGGGGGCCAAGTACGGATCCTTGAGGAACGCCTTGGGTGACTGAGGCTGTAGCAGAGGAGTGGTTGGGGAGGGAGATGAAGTGGGATCGTTCAGTGAGGTAGGACTGGAGCCATCTGAGTGCAATACCTTCGATACCAATGTCCCTGAGTCGGGTGAGCAGGATGTTGTGGCTCACGGTGTCGAAGGCTGCACTCAGGTCGAGGAGGATGAGAATATTGAGGGAACCAGTGTCAGCAGAGGTGAGGAGGTCATTGAGGACTTTGACGAGTGCAGTTTCTGTACTGTGGTGAGGACGAAATCCAGACTGAAAGGGTTCGTAGAGCTGGTTGGTTTGGAGATGGCAGTGAATTTGTTTGGCTACAAAGCGTTCAAGAATTTTTGAGAGGAATGGTAGGTTGGAGATGGGGCGGTAATTAGTGAGGGAGGAGGGATCAAGACCAGGTTTTTTGAGGATTGGAGTAACGGCAGCAGTTTTGAAGGCAGAGGGGACGGTTCCATGGGACAGCGAGGAGTTGAAAAGGTTAGCAAGATAGGGGCAGAGGACGGGGAGGCAGGACTTCAGGAGAGGAGTGGGTAGAGGGTCAAGGGAGCAGGTTGTGGGATTTGAGGAACCGATCAGATGGAGTATTTCAAGTGGGGTAACCAGGTTGAACTGGGAGAGGCGGTGCTGGGGAGGAGGAGTCAGGAGGTCAAGGGAGATGGGGGGAGAAATGCCAGACAACAATCAAGAACATGAAATATGGTTGAAATCAAGCTGCAATAGAGCTAAAAACAGAGAATTACAAAAGCACAAAATGCAAATACCGTACTTTCCGGACTATAAGCCGCTACTTTTTTCCCACGCTTTGAACATCGCGGCTTACACTACAGCTTCAAAAAAAGCTTGGAGCTGGGCGTGTCTGAAGCTTGGGGATTTTATTCGAGCCCCGCAACCAACAACCAATCACATGAATGTCCCGCCCCGTTTACGTAGTGTTAACATAGCTAGCAAGCTATGCTTGGATATACTGGATATCAAATCCCCAAACAGGCGAAAGCCTACCAGTTTCACCCACTGTCTCTGCCACCTCCCCCCATGCCTGGTTCCTCCGGTTGTATCCCGGTAAGTTAATAGGGACTGGTCATACAAAACCGGGTGATTTGCTACGGCGATAATTAGTTTATCCTCCATCTGTTTTTGAAATATAGAAATGAACGGCGGGATATCTCTCCCAGCTTAGACGCGGTTTGATTGGCTAGGACTTGAGCTGTCAGATTTTCAGAAACGGGATTTGATTGGCTGGCGCTGGCTTCTCCGGCGAGCCGGAGACGCCGGAGAAGATCAGCCACGCTACCCACAATTGGTGACCGACCAGTGGGTGCGGCTTATATTCAGGTGCGCTTAATAGTCCGGAATTTACGGTAAAAGGTGTGAGTGTTATGCATGAAGACAAACACATTGAAAGAATACATCACAAAGACAAGACAGACAAAGTTTCTCATAAGTAAACAGTGGCTGCCTGAAGACACTAACTTATAGTGCTGTCTCACTACAAGTAGGACCAAATAAATAAATACAATATATATATAAATATTGCATAAAGCACTTACATTTATATCGCTAATTTGAGGCTAATATTCTTGTATGATTGTATACTTTTGCATGAAGTTATGGCATTAAAAGATATGTCATTCTGACCTTTTCCCCATGTTTCAATGAGCTGTTTTCTGTCTCTGCAGCCACTCTTCCTGGAATGTGGGATCGAACAATCACTATCGGCAGTGCAGGAAAAACATTCAGTGTCACAGGATGGAAGGTAAAACAAACGTTTATTTAGAACAACATTTTGAATATTCACAAATCAGTTCTTGCACTTATTGATGCTGTTGTCTCCTAGCTGGGCTGGTCTGTAGGACCTGAGCACTTGATAAAGCATCTCCAGACCGTCATGCAGAACACCATGTACACCTGCCCCACACCGCTACAGGCAAGTGTGCAGCTCTAACACAGGCTCCTGACCAATCATTGCCAGTGTTTACTCTGACACTTGTATCTGTCTGTCCCCAGGAGGCGGTGGCTCATGGCTTCCAGAGGAACCTGGAGCTGATGGGGCAGCCGGAGTGCTACTTCTCCTCGCTGCCAGAGGAGCTGGAGCTGAAGAGGGACCGCATGGCTGCCATCCTGCAGGAGGCCGGCATGACCCCTGTCATTCCAGAGGGGGGGTACTTCATGCTAGTGGACGTCACGTCTCTTAGTGAGTTACCTTTTAACTGACATTTGTGACACATTTACTTTGCTGCTGCGTGCTACAAGGGAGGACAAATACTGCTCCGGGGCTCATTTGTAAAGAGGCAGGTGGTTGGACAGCACAAACACATTCTACTTCACACATTTACTTGGTAACAATTTAATAAAAAAATTCAAGAAGTGCAAATGAAGTTAGAGCTCACAGAGGTAATGCATACATTAAAATAAATGCATTCAATTTTAGAAATGAAATCTCCACATGGACATTCTGATGGAAGAGTTACTGGATGTGTACAGCACAGTCGACCCATTTATGGAGAATAAATCACTCAGTAGTTTGAATATTGAAATAAAAGACGGTATCTTTTTGTATTTGTGCAAAAAGCAACTTAAAGTTATCAGTAAATTAGTTCTAGAAAATGTGTTTAGCCTAACTCCATGATTGACATTCATACAACTCTTCCAGTGTGGACTACTACTGACCCTCAGAAATATAGCAAAGCTTTTAGATCATAATTGTATATTAGAAAAAGGCGATAGAATAAAGTAACTCCTGCTGTTTGATGGACTTTACTGTCTCTTCTCATTGCAGATCAGGACCTGTCACACATGGAGGAGGATGAAGCCTACGACTACAAATTTGTGAAGTGGATGATTAAAGAAAAGGTAAATGATTGAGGTTATTTTCAATCAGCTGTCTACAATATCACATTTAACCCATAGTTTTTTATTGTTTCATAATTATTATATTTCATATAGAAACTGGCAGCCATTCCCGTCACAGCGTTTGTTGGAGAGGAGTCCAAGAAGCACTTTGAGAAATACATTCGCCTTTGCTTCATTAAGGTAAATACAAACCTGAAAGACATATTCGACTATTCATTTTAGAGGAGGTGCACTTTAGTTTTTTTCTCTTGTGAAGAATGCTCATACTGTCTCTCTCCTAACAGCAAGACAGCACTCTGGACGCAGCAGAGGCCATCTTGAAGAACTGGAGGAAAGTTTAATATGATGAATTGTCTGAAGACTTCAGCTCGATTTCAGGCAGGAGGAACAAGTCAAAGTGAGGGAATGAGATATGACTGTTAACTTAGAAAAGTAAAATACTAACAGTTGAAGTTCATAAGTTAATAGCTAAATGCTCTTCCACATACTGTTTGAGAGAATCCTCAGTCACAGCAGGTCCTGTGTGGGACTGCGTTATGAAAACCGCTTTATGCAAGGTGTTGATTTTGTGTAGTTATTGTGTTTTCAGCCTTTTTGATGTGTACATAGACACTAATTACAAAGCACTTAGTTGGATGGTACTGGTTGCGTTGTTTGGACTTTGTCAAACTTGGCCTTATTTCTCCCTGAAAAAATAAATAACAAATAATGCATATTTTTGTTTTTTGAATAATATTTTAATAAAAACCAACGTGATAATAATAGTATTGCATTTTGATTGTTATTTTTTAAATCCTGCTTTTGTTTTTCACTCTTACTGTAAATCCAATTAGTTTCGTTTTTTTCACGAAATGCAACTTAAAATGATTGTATTGTGACATTGATGACACATTTGAAGTCACTGTTAATAAACACTTCCACATACTTTGAAGGACTCTTTAGGACATATCTGATCTTAATACCATATTTCATCTTAGTTGTGAAGTTGACTGAATTAGTCAAAATGTCTTCCTGTGGCTGACGTGTGTGACATACAGCATTACAGTGGTATGACAACTAGTATTTGATTTAATAATGTTAGTACGGACATTGCAGACATTTGAGTGTTGATCTCAGGGTCAGACCTTCACTAAGGTCCACAAACACATGTCACACTAGGAACAACACAGGTGTCATGATATGATGTCTGTATTCCATTTAGCACCGTTTAACTTTAGACTTTGGTTCAACTACATGATATTTACCTGGAGCGCTTTTGTTGGATATTGCTTTCTGAAGGTTATTTCTGACTTCAAAAAGAAGTATTGACATATAATATATACCTTTTTTTTTTTTAAAGAATATTTACTGAATTGCAAGGTGTCTGGGTGGTTTGAAAGGTGCTTTTAAATCAAATGTATTATTATTATATCTATATCACAGCAGACAAGCCAGGTCTAATAAATAACACTAACAACAGTTCCCCTACTGACTCCTCTGAATAGAATGCAGCCGTTGTCAGGGTTCTTACAGTCATTCAAAACCTGGAAAAGTCATGGAAATTCAAAATGCTAATCCCAGGCCCTGGAAAAGTTATGGAAAAGTCATGGAAATGTAAGTTGCATTAAATATAATTGATATGTTATCTAATTGCCGAAATAGTAATACTATAATGATAATAAATACTGTATGGTATAGTAATGAAACATAAAATGGCATTTAACTGACGAGGTGTTTTGCTGGTGAGAGATTTGAGTTGCTTTAGCGTGTAGAAGCTAGTAAGCCTACTATTTGATTTAGATAGGCACAACATGTTTCATATGCAGACCTTATTCTCCTGTTCCATGTTCAAATAAACCTTTTCCAGTGGTACCGCTGAGAAAGAGTGATGTTTTGGTCATGGGAAATGAGGTAAAGGTCCTGGAGAAGTCATGGAAAAGTCATTGAAAATGATTGGTGAAAAAGTGTATGAACCCTGCATTGTTTAACAGTTATTAATACCTGTGAGGTTTCTAATAGGACTTGTCATTATATGTACTAAAAGGTATTTTTTGTATGTAACATTTCAACGTTTTGTTTCATCAGTCCCTCACTGTAAAGAACGTTGTGTTATATCCTCCTGACCACTTGAGGGAGACAAAGTACAGACTGTGTAACATATGGTTTCGTAGCAGATACATATTGATGACATATGGAATATTCATCGTTACAATATTTTTCTAACAATAGTCTCAGAATTATCTTAAAATTCAAAGTGGAAAGAAACATGTTCAAAAATGGGGAGGGCTCCAAACATTGTATAGATAAACTGTGCAAAGCAGCTCTAACCAGTTCAATGTTTTTAATTCACTAAACTTAAATGAAGGTAAAACTTCAAAAGTTGTTGAATGTGACCTCATCATTTCTTCATAACACAGCCTAGAGGATCACATGAGCAGACGAGCTGTGTTCCCTAACCATGACGCGGTGGGCACAGTTCAGGGAAAGCGTAATCACTCAGAAATGTGTATGCAAAGAAACAGATCTTTTGCAGACAGGTGTAATGCATTTCTGTGGTTATGCATAAACCTGGCGCCTTGTTGCCATGACATCATGATGCTGTTTGAATTCAGACGTTCACACAGTGATAGTGTACATGTTAATGTGGAGGTGAGAGGGGCCATTCCTCACCTTCCCCCTGTTGTTCTGACAGAACAGAGACGCTTCATCCCCACTGAATGATAATATTAACAGAATCATTTCATGCCAAGTAGCTCGGAACGTTAACTATTAACTCTGAGGCTACAATGAAAAAAACATTTCTGCAGATTATGTTTCCTTATAACTAAGGTGCAATACTGGGGTTTACTCTAGGAGCTGGAAGTATAGATAAGATTTATGTTTGGCATTTATTGTGTCAAATTGCAGAGACACTCTTCAGACATTGAAGACCATCATTCATCCCAGTGCCATTATGTTGCATGAGCCTTCTGTAACCAGGAAATATCTGCCTTTTTTCAAATGAAAGACAATTCCCCTATTATACAGTAATCCTCTGTCCAATGCTTTAAGAGGCCCGGACCTTCCCTCTCCTGTAATGTGTTATAGTGTTATTTTGTGCATGTAAATGCTCTGCAAAGGCTCAAATCCTTGTGTTAATACTACAAACTTGTCTTACATCCAGGACATTGTCAAACCACACATTCCAGCCAGTGCACTTGGCTCTGCATCAGCCACTCTCTGGCTCCTACATGGTGGAATGAGCTCTCCATTGATGTAACGGCAGCAGAAAGTCTACACAAATTCCGTCGCAAACTGAAAAAACACCTGTTTTGCTTGTACCTCTGCCAATAAATAAATAATCGTTGAACATTTAAAAAAGTAGCAGTTCCAAGTTTAATGCACAGCACTTAGTCTGACTCATTGAAGCTCATACAGTATGTGCACTGTTCTTGTTGTTCTGAGTTTGAATCGTTATGGTTTGTCACATTGTAAGTTGCTTTGGATAAAAGCCTCAGCTATATGGATGGTAAACTTTGGTCAAATAAAAACCAAATACTGTAAATACTGTTATCCGTTTCAGTCTAAGAATAATTAAAAAAACTGGTTGGATTTGTGATGAAGGAAACTTAAGCAGAATCAGAATTCCTTTATCTATCCCACAAAGGGCATGCACATTGTATTTAAATAAAGACAATTCAAATGTATAACAATTTACCAAGTACACATTTGGGTATAAATCATGATCACCCTGCTGAATATATATTATATCAATATATTTGTATCATTTTCAGCACACATTTCTAATTATATCTGATAACCCTGACAATTCTGGTCTCTTCTATATTGGATTATTCCTTTGACTTCATATCATTTCATGTTTTGTCTCTTTTGAACGCCTTAGTCGCACACAGTCACTGTGTTCTGCATTTACTGATTTCTCCTTTGCCCAGTTTCTGTTGTACCCAGTAGTGTTACCCAAACACAACATGTCATATCGATTGAATTGTTCAAGTGTGGGAATATTGTGCACCATAGAACTGTAGTGTAGTATGAAAACTGGGGCTGGGAACACAACAACTGCTTTAAAAATGCGAATAGGATTATTATAGGCTGCAGTTATTAGACATATGATGTGCAGTTAACAGATCCCTGTGGATTAGATGTCTGTCTGCATATTACCATCATCATTTATGTTAATTATAATTATTTTGCCAATAATCTAATGTCACGATGCTGCTATGAGGCGGATTTAGGTTATTGTTGCCCTTGAAATGAGAGCAGATGTTTGTGGTCTTAAATGTTGCCTCTAGGTGGCCATGTTGATCATGTTCTGAGACACAGCTGAGCTTTGTGCCCTCTTCCTGATCCAAGAACACATTTTGCCAAACAGCGTCTGATGAAGACAGTGCAGAATATGCTCAAAATCATATTCATTAAATAAATGCACTCCCTCCTATTGAGGGTCATATATAGATTTAATACAATACAAAAATGGCTTAAAGGGGTCTGTTCTACTCATTTTCAGGTTCATATTTTCCGTGTCTCTACTGGGACATGTCTCCATGCTGTTATGTTCAAAAAGCTCTTTATTTTTCTCATACTGCCTGTGCTGCAGCACCTCTTTGCACCCTCTGTCTGAAACCAGAGCCCAGTCTGCTCTGATTGGTTAGCTGGCCGGCTCTGTTGTGATGTTAGTGATGTCACAATGTTAGGAAGAAAACAAAAGAGTCCAATGGAGTTAGAGGCCTCTTTAATGGAAGCAGCAGAGGTTCAATATTCCTGACTTTTATTTTATATCATAGGAAACACAAAAACTATTCTGCATCCTACATATCCCATAATTCATCTCAATGGCACCTTTTCTTCCATATCTTATATTAACATATATATATTCTATAGCCACTTCTTTCTAAACCCTATATCTTTTCTCCTGTTTGTGGTCCAGGCTGTTTGTTGAAAATGAGCCAAGATAACCCCGATGACATCACTATGACATCATCAGTTAACTAATGTGTCTAATTGGAGGTGTGTGTCTCTTTAAGTCCAGGAAACAAAAACTGTTGTTTAGAGCATCATCAAAAGACAATTGTTTGTCATTAAAACCATGTCACAGTTTAATTACATTTACAATAAAACATTACAAATGGCCTGGAGGGATCACAGATGCTTCAATCCTCATAAACAATCATAAAGACCTTTATATTAGACTAATTCCACAGCATCTCACAACATGTTGTATTGTGCCCGAGACATCAATATCTGTGAGAATGTGAGGGGTGTAGCACTGCCCCCCCCCCCTGTCCGCTCCCACACAGGCCATATGGCCGCTCCACTGCCAGCCCTGCTCTCTGCACACGGCCCAACAGCTTGGTGGACACATAATTAATTTGCTTAGGCGTCTGCCATTTATTTCCAACCTACATTTTGTTAATTGGACAGAGGAGGTTAAAATCCAATGAGTGTCTCTGGGTTTGTTAAGGCCACTAATTGCGCTGAATTTACAAGATAGAGGTTGCTTCAGGGGGTGTGGGGACAGGGGGACATCAGAGGGGTCAGTGGGAGGAATGTGGTGAAAAATCATATGTTTGTGTTAATGCTTTCAGAAGAGCATGCGCTGAAGTCTGCAGAGGACAACATGCTGATGACCACAGATGTAAATATGAATGATCATCATTTAGAAAGGACTAATCTTTTCTCCATACAGACATGTCTTACATGGGTTGCATTGCTTATATATGTTGTGCTGTGTTGTTAACAGCATTATAGAACTTGACCTACGCCCCCCCCCAATCCCCTTTTCTTCTCGGTTGCATCACTTCATTTTGCTGCTTTGCATTTCACCTAACAGTAACGTGAATCGGACTTGTGATATGAATATAATCAAGTTAACTGCAAATGTGATAAGCATAAATATAGATGATGCCTAGTTTTTATATTTTTTAAACATCAAAAGATGATGAAAGCTATATAGAGAGATGGAGAATATTTAAAAATAAACCAATTCATTAGAAATCCTGATTATATACCAGATATCTCATTGTATTGTGTTTTTATTTAATACGGTTCCTTTGTACTGAATAATAAAAAATGAGTCAGATGGCAAATAAGTAGCCGAGAAAGATTAGAAGCGTTAAGGATGCAGTGAAGAACTGAAACATTGACTTTAATGAATGTATTACGTCAACAGATTTCTCAACTAGACCAGTTATGTGACATTTGTTGACATAAAACATTTAAACATTAAAGTTTCACTTTTTTCAGTGTAGTACAGGATGATATCATTCCAGCGTTTTTTTTAAAGTTTGCATTAAACTGTCCTTCTCTCGGAGACATGTGAGGTATTCAGGAGTGGAGTTGTGGTGCTGAGGCGGGGGGGGGTTAATGACAATCCCAATGATTGCACTCAGGCTTTAGGGCTGATCCAGGGCCTGCAGCAGCTGTGCAGAGGGGCTGCATGGTGCCCCTCCAGCCCAGCAAAACAGGGCACGGTGTCCACAGCGGCGATCCCTGCTGTTGTTAATCACCTGCCCCACCCCCCCTCTCTGCTGCTTCTCTCCCTCTCTCTTCCCCCTGCACTGATTTGCAAGCGCAGATTAATCAGAGCATGGGGGCCTTGATGACATTTTGCTGTTATTGTTCCCAATTTTAGCAACATCTTTTATTGTCTTCATCATTCATTTACAGGAGGGGAGACGGGGGGACTGTGTCAATTATGCAAATGGTGTTCCACACTTCTGCAGATTACTTCATTCCGTTGCCATTGTTTGGGAGACTTTAATTATTAAATATTATTATGCTCATGTTTCCTTCAATTTGGCCAAGCTTTGTTTCAATTCGATCTCTCCTCCAGCTGCTCAGAGAATCAAAGCCGTCTGGCTCGCCAAGGCCAAACAAACTCCATCACTTTAATGATTCTGAAGTTCTATACCTCGCTCTCATCTGTGGCTTTAAAACTGTGATTGGAAAAAAAAGCAGACCATATTCAGTTTAATGACCAGGAATTGAATTCAAGTTTATTCAAAATTGACATTCAATTATGTAGCACCTAATGATATTTTAATCTCTTTTCTTTAATTCCCAGGAATTGGCTTTTCAAAGGCTTTGTCTGGCAGCAACACAGACGGCCTGAATAAAGAACACAGATTGGTATTAGATCCCGGTGATGATAGGGAAATGAAAGCTTCCACAGTTCACACACTCAGAGGAAAGGCACTGTTCACTTATTAGACGTTTCAATCCCCGGTTCTGGAAGCCATCGCTGCCATCTTCCCTCCCTCCCTCCCTCCCTCCTTCCCTCCCTCCTTCCCTCCCTCCCTTCCCTGACACAATAAGTTGGACATTTAAATATTGCAATATATTTTTAGCTAATCAATTAGTTCAAATTCTTTCCTGATACTGCTTCAGGTTATTTTAGGTTGTGTGAAATCTGTCAGTGTAGATGTTCTGATTATGATTTGATCACGCCGATTGATCCCAGTATTTGAACAATCAAAGCTATTTCATGAAATGGAGAATGAACATGATTGCAAATAGGGAAACAGGACGAGGAATCTAAACCAAATCAAAACAATACTCTTCAAAGAACTAAAACATTATAACCTTGTTAAAGAACAATTTAATATAAATAGTCATATATTTGTTTTCACATTCCAGGAGATGGTGCTGCGGCACACATTAATCCTCTTGTTTTTCACATGCAGCTTAATCTGGTTGATTTCAATTACAAGAACATGACCTTGTTCCTGAATAAACCTTTCTGACTTAAATTAACAAACACACTCAACAAACTAAAGCTATCAAATCATTAACTCAGATCAAAAACACAATAAAAACACATTCAAATAAAACAATAATATGACCTCTCCACAGAGCCAAATGCTGTAGGTCAGGTGAGTGACATAATAATCATCATCTCAAATTATTGTGCTTATTAAAAGAAATGTCAAATGCTATCACAAAATGCTTTAATGTGGAAAGTGTGATGGCCATATCTTAATATTGCTAAAAATCTATTATGTGATTTGACAAGACAAGTCCCATTTGTGTTGAACTCTTCTAAAGAAGTAATTGAGGATTACAAAACTATTTCCGGAGTGTGAGAATAACACACATTTACTCCATGATTACTTCTGCCTACTGTAAGATACACTTTGAATGAGTTGTAATGATCACATTATTGATCACATGAATGCTGGGATTAAAAATAACCTATGAGACACGAGGATTTGCCCTAAATCTGATATATTGCCTAATCTCTGTGAGAATAAAATCAGCAATACATATGTAATTAGAACATTTAAAAACGTCATATTCATTATGTGAAATCTATATAACAACATGCTCATACATTCAGGGGGGAAATAACATGAAGCCATATTTAAAAGACACAACTTTGACCCGTTCAGGCAATACAATAAATGCAAAGTTGAGGACAAAATCAGTGCCAGCTTTATTCTTGTCAAGCTAAAAATAACCTATTCTGAATTAAGTATATTGCCCAAGCTAACATATTTTTCATAATGACATATCATATCATGTATCAGAAGATGTGCTTAAAGGTGGGGTATGTCATTTTGGAAAAACCAGCTCGAGTGCGCTAATTTGAAAATACACAGCCGGAAAGAATCTGCCACTTCCTTCAGACTTCCTCACAGAGCCCCTCCTCCAACACACACGAATGCGCACATGACCAATGAGGGCACGAGATAAGTTTGTGCACAGATGGAAGGCTGACAGGCAGGTAGGCCATCCAGTTATTTTAGCCGGGCCGGCTAAAATGATTGGTCGTGCTTTTTACAGCGCCACGGCTTCCACTGATGAAATATTTGTTATATATTTATTGTCAAAGCATTTCATGTATTCATTGCTATCGGGATGTTAAGAGCATTCCATGGAATATAACAAAAAGTGTTTCTGAAGTGAATTACCTACCCCACCTTTAACTAATCGAGCATCGTAGTTTAACCAACATCACTGTTTGAAAAATAAATGTTATTCTTAACTTAACAAGCAAAATGACAGCTTTTTTTTTGACAGAGTTTTTTCCCTCCTGCTGCATCACTCCCCCCCCTGCCTGCCCCGCATGAGAGATCTTATTGGATTCCTGTGACACTGTTTATCTGAGCATGGCTCTCCTAGCACAGGTTACTGGTGGTATTATACACCAACTCCACCTTTGACTTGACCAATTTAAAGGGATAGTACGGGGTCATGAGCCCGCCTCTAGTGAAGGGGAGCGGCTGCTTGTCGGGGGGTTGGGGGCAGGGCCTGGAAAACATGACCCGAGGAGCACTTTCCCGCTGATTACTCATTGACGTTTCCTGCCTCGTTGGAGACTTCTATTTGTGACAGTCGGTGTGTTGGGCGGCGTGTCCGGCGCCACTCGTCATGGCTGTGCTGGGAGGAACAGCTGTCCGTGTTAACGAGGCCAGCGCCACGCAGACCAGCGAGGCCGAGCACCACTCCCCTCCACCAGGCCCCGGGATACGTAAACAATGACTTAATGAGAATGCGGGCCATTACTGTAATTAACACAGCTCACGTCAAGCACTGTCAGAGTTTCAGGAAGGTCTTGCATTACATCCGAAAGGCTGGCATGCAATGACCAGAGGCTCTCCCCGCAACATTCAGAAAACGCCATATATAGAGCATGAACACTCCCAATAAAAACGGGACATGAAAAGACTACGATCCACACTGTGTAATTAAAATAACAAGCATAAATGTCATAATTCAGAACATTTCACTTTTATGTTAGGATCTGCTAGTAATGTCATAAAAGAAGTTGGATATGTTGCCGTTTATTGTGCTCTTTTCTGTAAAATGACTCGTCTCACTTACACATGCAGTTTGTAGCAAACAGCATGTCACCTTTACCTGCTGATTTTATTGCTTGTATTGTTAATTGTTAAAGTTAACCAATATAGTTGTCTTACATTATATTCAGAACAAAAATTCTTCTATAATGACAACTACATTGAATAAAGAAAACATTATAATGGTAGTATTGTGGTGACACCATGTTGACCATAATTCACCTTTTGTATTGTGTTGCCACACGGACCCTTTAGTGGGAACACTTAGCTCTAGCTTGTCATTCCTGCTAGCTTGTCATGCAGAGCAGTTCATGTACTAACCTCTTAAGAGATTAATGGATAATAAAGTGTGGAAGTCCATTCTTAATATACCGCCTCCGACTCCCTTTCTTCGGTGACCCCGACGGCTTCGAGAAGGTTTCTGAAGACTCAATGAACATGGCTAATTACGATGTTTTCGTAAAGCTGCCGGAGTTTTGGGAGAATGGCGCTGTGGCGTGGTTTGCACACGTGGAGGCGCACTTTGCCTGCCGACAGGTCCGTGACGGGGACCTGAAATACTACCATGTTGTAGCAGTGCTGCCCCCTGGACGTCCCTAAGACAGCAGTGATAACGCCGTTTGGACTTTTCGAGTTCCTGCGGATGCCTTTTGGGCTCAAGAACGCCGCCCAAACGTTCCAGCGCCTGATGGATTCGGTGCTGCGGGACCTGCTGTTCGTGTTCGTCTACTGTACCTGGACGACATATTCGTCGCCAGCGCTTCGGTGGAAGAGCACCTGTCACACCACCGAGCCCTTTTCGCGAGGTTCAGCCAACACGGGTTGATCATCAATCCTGCAAAGTGCCAGTTCGGGGTGTTTGAAATTGACTTCCTCGGACACCGCATCACCAAAGGCGGTGCAGCACCCCTGCCGGCGAAGGTGGAGGCTGTTGCGGCTCTTCCTCGCCCACTCACAGCCCGGTCGCTCCGTGAGTTCCTGGGGATGGTGACTTTCTACCACCGTTTCATCGCCCGGGCCGCTCACATTATGCGGCCGCTGTATGAGGCTTTGAAAGGTACGACCCCCATCCAGGCGATCGACTGGACGGCAGAAGCTGAGGTTGCTTTCACGGAGGTCAAGACCGCGTTGGCTCAGGCGGCCCTGTTGGCGCACCCATCATCTACGGCTCCCATCTCCATTACCACAGACGCATCGGACTACGCTATTGGTGCGGTGCACGAGCAGTGGGTGGAGGGCGCTTGGCAGCCATTCGCCTTTTTCAGAGAACGCAAGTACAGCGCTTTTGACCGAGAGCTCCTTGGACTTTATTTGGCCGTGCGGCACTTCCGTTTTTTGCTGGAAGGCCTTGAATTTACGGCGTTTGTCAACCACAAGCCGCTCACTTTCGCCATGTCTAAAGTGGCTTTGGTCGGCACGTCAGCGGCGGCAGCTTTCCTACATCTCGGAGTTCACCACAGACATTAAACACGTGGCTGGCAAGTCGAACCTGGTTGCAGATTGCCTCTCCAGAGTCGTCATTGGAGCCGTCCAGTTGGGCCTGGACTATACTCGCATGGCGGCGGACCAGGTCACAGATCCCGGCGTCCATGCTCTGAAGGTGGAGGGCGCGGGGCTGCGCTTGGAGGACGTGGTGTTCGGCGACGCGGGCGTTACCCTCCTGTGTGACGTCTCCACGGGCCTGTTGCGGACAGTCTTTCCCGCCAGCTGGAGGCGCTCTGTGTTCGAGGCGGTGCACGGTGTTAAGCCTTCAGTGCGCTTGGTGGCCGCGAAATTCGTCTGGCATGGGCTGAAGAAGGACGTGAGGACTTGGGCTGGTGAGTGGGTGGCTTGTCAGCGCGCTAAGGTGCACCGCCACACGAAGGCCCCGTTGGAGCGTTTCCTGGTGCCTGAGAGGAGGTTTGACCACGTCAACATCGACCTGGTTGGTCCATTGCCCTCCTCTCAGGGGCCGCCCCCCGGCTTTGATTCCTGTCAGGGAGTGTAGACCTGTTGTTGGCCCCCGCCTGCGCTGGCGGGGGCCGCACAGGCGGAAGTCGCTGTACCGTCTCCGGTGCGCAGGACTCGTGGGGGTAGGCGGGTTGTTCCTCCCCGCCATACGGATTTTGTTTATACGTGAATTCTGGGGGGGGCTTGTGTGGTGACACCATGTTGACCATAATCCACCTTTTGTATTGTGTTGCACACGGACCCTTTAGTGGGAACACTTAGCTCTAGCTTGTCATTCCTGCTAGCTTGTCATGCAGAGCCGTTCATGTACCAACCTCTTAGAGATTAATGGATAATAAAGTGCATTCTTAATATACCGCCTCCGACTCCCTTTCTTCGGCACTACAGTATGCTGTTTATTTAATCTCCGAGCAGCATGGATATTCACCTGAGTCTGACCATGTTGGACACCCATTGTATTACGTGTGACTAACATTTTCTAATTGTATTACCATAGACACTCAAAACTTATATTGGAACTAAATCCAGGCTTTGGTAATTTCTTATTATTTTCAATCAAGAGCCAGCCATAACTGTGAGCTTTGCCAAGCTTGGGAAACTGCATCTATTCCGCATCATGTAAGTGCTACAGTCCTTTTTCCGCAACTACATTTTGATATTTTTTCTAATATCCGCTTTTAGCTATCTAACTGTGTGTTCACAGTGCACAATATGGCAGTGTACTGAGGAAAGTATCTGCATTGAGAAATAGCAGGAATGTAACATTGCTAGCTAGGACTGCAACACTGCGAGCTATCTAGCTATCTAACAATGTTATCGTTCTGATAACAAATCCTTGCAGACTGCTTGATTAACACATAAACACTAATGGTGGCTTCTTTTCACACCCAGACAGTATAGTGAAACATGTATTATATGCTGGTGGTTGTTGAGTGTGAGAAGTTCTCACCTTTTGGACGTATTGAGTGCACATTTTGGTACAAGTACGAGTTGCCATACTTTGACACACTTTTGCATATTGACATTGAGACAAAACCCTCTACATATGATGTGTTCTTTTCACATTTTAGTCTTTAGTATAAAAGTGTGAAGAAACAGGTAAATATGGCTATGAAGAGAAATGGAGGACATACACAACAGGTTAAAAACCATGACACAGGGACATTTGTTCTAGGATGTTTGCCTTGAATGTTGGACTACCTAGACTCAGTGAAGAACGGCATGATGTGTGCATGGACTGAATGAATAAACTGAGCATTATGACCAATTTAGGAGAAGTGGATTACAGAAAGTGTGTTCTGACACTTCGGTTGTGACTTACTTTATAAAGGCGGCAAGCCACACTTTCCAGAGACAACTCAGTCTTTTTAAATTCAAGGTGTAGCTCCTGGATTACGATTCCCTCTGTTACACTGGATTGGCTTTATGCCTCTGTTGATCTGTGATGACTTAAACAAAATGAAAATATAGTGGTGTGTGTATCTAGTGTGGATAAAGGAAAATATACAGTATGTGAACTGATGCTCTAGGCTTTGTCACTTTGTACTGTTACTGTATGATAATGTAACATAGTCAGTTGGAGCAGTTTTTGCATGGAGGCAACATTATTAACAGTTAATCATGGAGGGAGGTTGTCAGCGGGGGTGGTTGCAGTTTTCATAATGGCCTAATTTCCAGCAATCGCAGACTAATTATCTGCATTCAGAATTGTTGTGAATTCTCTTTGTGACTATGGGGGAAGTTTTAATAAAGAGTTTATAGTGCAGGGTTGAGTCGTTGGGTTATATGTTTAGAAAACACCATAGGCCATAACGGCAGCATAATTAAAAAGGTATATTCTTATTAGAAGCCTGTTTCATGCTAATGCTACCAGCAGGCATTGTGCTGTTGTGGTTACATTACAAATAATTACAAGGGCTAGCTTTTACTTTACCGATTTACTCTAATGTTTGAAGTTAAGTAATATACTTGAAAGTGACATACCTAAAATAGCTTGCGCTGCGGGTATATTAAATGACTTGCAACATTAAAATATAAAACAGCTTAGAAATCTGACAAAGCACTAGATAAAAAACGTTTGACTGAATTAAAAAGAAAGATAATCTTTTAAATTACACAGGTATCATGATTATTAAGTGTTTTATTATTTTAAGCTATTATTAATGTAAACATAGCAACTATTCTGTTGACTTTAGCAACTGAAAACTGATGGCTGGTTGCCTCTTCTAGAATGTATTTGTGTACCCTATATTATAATAATGCCATATTCTCAAAGAGATACTATTTTGATGTACATGTATATTTTACAGAATTCTTCCACACACTTAAATCATTATTCTCCCTCTTATATTAGGACCCTGACTGGTCAGAAAGTCTGCCATTGGTCCTGAGCTCTACATATGATTTGAGGGCAATAGTAAGGCAAGGCAAGTTTATTTATATAGCACCTTTCAACACAAGGCAATTCAAAGTGCTTTACAAAAATGAAAGACATTAAGAAAATGGCATTTAAAAACAGTCATTAAAAAGCAAAGATAATAAAATGAACATTAAAAGAAAAAATACATGAATAAAAGTAGTAAATGTCATGTTTTCTATATGTTTCGAATGAACCACTGGACCACTCCAGTGAACCACTGGACAACAAATGCAGCATTTAGAAGTGTAGCACGTTGGCACCTGTCGGCTTCCATACATTTACAGTGTAAACAGTGCCATGAGAAAATGTAGTTTTACTGTTTACCAAATCTGGATCTGAGGAGTCTGTGGGGTATACAGTATGGCCTAAGACTATGGTGACACAATACATATCATGATACACGTGTTACAATTAAAATGGTTTAAATGTAGCTTACAAAACTAAGGATAAGCATTCCCATTTTTATATTATACAGTAAATCACCATTTTACATTATTTTATTAACTTTTATCCAAAGCATAGTACATTTTGGAGTTAAGTGTCCTGCCCAAGGACCCTTCAAAATGTTGACTGCAGGGGCTGGAATCGAACCACTGACCCTCTGATTTGACACATTTTTCGCCTCATGCCACAGTCAGCCAATGACAAGTGAATTAACTCATCAGCTTAAGTAGATCATACGATGTGGATAAAAGGGCAGGAAGTGTCATATGTGGACCTCGAGAAAAGACTTCCCAAACAAAACAACCCAAACAAATCAATTATAATAATTTTGTGAGGACTAAATGAATCCCAAACTCCTAACCCTAATCATTACAAATGTTTATCTGGTCCTGAATCCAAACTCAAGCCTAACATGAACGCTCAAATAGCTTCATGCAGAACTGAGTGTAATCACCATCATGGAAAACATATCTTGACTCTGAACACATGGATTCTAACACACATCTCACACACACCACATGCACAGCCTTGAATGGAGCAGTGTGTGTCAACACTTGATGACTGTGCAGCTCTCAGTCGCTGCTGTATATATTGTGTCTTTTTAATTAGTGTTGAATTATTGAGGCTTACACAGACTGTGTTTGCTTTAGGTTGTGGGGGTGATTGAGCCAGAGAGGGGGGGATGAGGGGGGCGGCCTCATTTTCCTCATTGAGCTTCTTCGTGCATAGTCCCTCTATGCCCTTTTCCACTTTTCTATCTGAGACATGAGTTTGTGTTTTTGGCCTTTGGTCGTAAATGAAAACGTGACACAGCTTGTCTGAAAGTTTACATTTAGCTCTGTCTGTATTTCACCAAATATAATTAGCTATCAGGGGAGGGTAAAGCAGTGTTCGGCAGTCCGGTTCACACCTAGAACCGGTGTTTTCATCACTTTTCTATTGTGTATAACAATGGCTGAAAATGTGTGAAAGGACGAAGATCCTATTCTGTTCTGTGGGACGGAGAGGACTGCCTTTTCTTCTGTCTCTATCTCTCATTTGCTTTATCTCTCTCCCTTTCCCCCCCTCACATTCTTCCCTTCAGAGAAAACAGGGCTCCGCATTAATGAGTCAATGCAGAGCTGTATTATGTTTAATTAGGTAGTTTATATAATGAGGTGTTCATTTCTAATGGAGGGACATGCTGTGAGCAGCACATCTGCAAGAATAACTCAGGCAATCAGCAGCACGAGGACCCATGGAACTGCAAATGAGACTTACTTACTCAGAAATGAATTATGTCTCAGTGCCTTTTCCAAAGCCAATTAATTAAATCCACTGGCATGAAGGTCTTTTTCTTAATTTCATGTACCATTAGCATAATAAACACAATTTGAGTTAGCACAATGTGATCAGTTTAATGGATGCTATTTATTTTTTACTTTATTATTTAAAGCTCTGGTAATGGGGGGGAGAAACATAAATATATCTCCATGGCTCCCACTGAGAAAAACTCCCATGATGCCTAGCGTGGACACAGATGCTCATTCCATACACTTTGTAGAGTGGAAAGGTGTTGCATGGCGTAATGTCAGGACTGGACTGAGCTTCAGTGTAAACTCAGCCCAGGTTTCACATTCATTAAAAAGATCCTGCAGTCTTATATGTCACATTCTCCTTACTCATAATGTGACGTATTCCAGCGTGGTTTTTCTGATAAGTGAGAAGAGAATTAGGATTTGGAGGCATTTACACACACACACACTGTTTGAGGTGTAAGTGCAATTCGCAGCGGCAGGAGTCCTGCACCTTCATTAAAACAATACAAGGACTTAATGTATGGCAGTGGATTTGTTCTGACCTTAAAGCGATACCCTAGAGGTGAGATATGATTAGCGTTATTGTTGAGGACAGGTACATCATTATCTCAATGTACCTCGACCATTGCCAAGTTCCAGAGCCGTGCTCCATCCTCTGACTCGGGCACTAGCACAAGACATCTCTTCTCCGGAGCAGAAATGCACTTAATCATCTACTCAAGTTTCAGGGTCTTGCCCCTAGTGCTCTGTGTCGAGTGGAACTACGTTAGCGGCTCGGCAGGAATCTGCAGCCGTGTTTTAAGTTCCCAAATTAATTGCCAAATGGATTAGGAGGTATGGAGTGTCCTACTTTACTGGGACGGAGCAATCATTTAAATTGTGCCAGGTAAGGACAAGGAGAAGTTGTATTTCAGGAGAATGTGTTTTTTTTCTTATACATCTTTTATTGCCCCAAATACTGTGAACCCCCCCCCCTCCCCACCCTCATTGGCATGCAGGGGTTCATTCGACAGTCTGCTGCCTGGAAAAGAGACACAGGCAGGAGTTTTGTGTTACTTACATGGCCAGACACAAAGGTGTTTTAGAATGGCAGGCGTTGACTCTGAAACCAGGGTCTCAGTTTATAATGTTCACACGTGCATTACAACTTACAGATCAGTGTGTCTACAAAGGCACTACTAGACATTAAGTCAGCATCTGGAAATGAAAGATGTATTTTACTGTATGATCAAAACAACTTGTGAAGATCTAGAAATGATTTTGCATTAATCTCCACATCTGTGTAATAATCCTGACACACCACCATACACACTAAAGTGGGATCTATTAAGGAAGAAGGTATCCCCCTGCCTTGTAAATAACATGCATACATACAAAATACATACAAGTTGTGGCAGTGCATGATAAACAGGGTTCCACCAAACCAACTGAAGCTGCTGACTGACATTATATTGCACATTTACATGTTTACACTTTGCAAAATCATCCCGTGTGTTTGAAACCCCTGCTGTCAATTACAAAATCATGTCACATGCACAGCTGTGTGTTACCATGACAACTCTTTGTGCAAAGATGCAAAGAAAGGACGGTGTTTTAGAAGGGAAGTCTTTAAAATAGACTCTCATTTGGGACAATGTAAGTGACCAAGAGTCATGCCGTTACTTTGCCATACCTCTTCGTAATGGACATTAAAGTGGGGTGATTGAAGGAGAACGGCTCCATGTGTCAAGTGTTGAGTGAAAAACACATGACACCAAAACCCATTAGTGTCCTCTGGATGCCCAGAACTCCCCCCCTCCCCCTCGCTCCAGACTCGGGGTGCTGTTTCTGTCAAAAGACACTCTCTCTGCGTCAGATAAAAGGCCTCTCGATTAGCCCTGGGGTTGAACTGTGATCCATTCCACTCTCACTTTTTTGTGAAAATTAGGACTTCAAATGATGTCAAAGTCTGGCGAAATGGAAGTGAGGTTTAAAAAAAAAATACATCTCAGAAACTCAGGTTATCATCCAATTATCTTTTAGTTAAAAGAACATTTTATTTGAAATACTGATGCTCAGAGTTGGTTTGCCTTGATCCAATTGCCTACATTCAGATGAGTTCTTAAAAGAGGACCTATTTAGCTTTTTATGGTTTTCTCTTTCCTGTAGTGTAGGTTTTTGTGCGGTCTGCAAAGGCTAAAATCCCTGTGTTCCCTCCAGAGGGAGTTTCTCTTGCCTGAAACACCTCCGTTGTTCTCCTTTGTTTACTTCCTGAACATAGTGACATCACTATGTAACACTTGCGCTTCTATTGGATAGTGCTCCAGCACATTGTACGTGATAGGCTAAGGGGTGGGACATCGCTAAGCAGTTGACCAATCTCAACAGAGCCAGCCAGCTAACCAATCAGAGCAGACTGGGCTCTGGTTTCCGAGCTTTTTGAACATTAAAGCATGGAGACATGTCACAATAGAGACACGACATACTGATATACACCTGAACATCAGCAGGAGAGGACTCTTTAAAGTGGAGAGACTACATACTGATATACACCTGAACATCAGCAGGAGAGGACTCTTTAAAGTAGAGACACTACATAC
>CALSBZ010046918.1:4104731-4117060 GCA_943591055.1 Gobionotothen gibberifrons
TGTCAATAAACCTTAGAACATCTTGAAATCTTGAAAGGGATGTGCAAAATAGTCATTATATACAGTCTTTAATTAACTATTAGTAGAGAATAACGAGTAATGAATATACTTTATAGGGATCTGCATTTTTTGTCTTCTCAAGCACCCACTACCAAATATCTCGCCTGATTGTTGGCACTTCACAATCACCTTCACTGAATTTTACTCAGGTGTAACTAAAGTCTGATTTAAGGGTTGTTTATATTTCACATCATTAATCCAAATCTGTAAAGTAACTAAAATAAATGTAGTAAAAATACCAGGTTAACCTTAAAGAAAGCCCTCAGGATTATAAAAGACCCCCATCACCCCAGCCACAAACTGTTCTGTCTGCTGCCGTCTGGCATTTCATGGACTAAAACCACCAGACTCAGGGACAGCTTCATCCCACAGGCCAGAAGACTATTAAACACCTGAACTTTGAAACAACATCCATAACATTAATCTGGCTGCTACTTAGAAATGATTAGTCTAATATATCTTATTCCAATCACTTGTAGACTCGTATTGCACTATTTAACTTTTTACTATTTTTCTTTTTGAATTTACTTGCACTATTTCTTCTGTGTATCTGTTTTATTGTGTTGCACTGTTGGAGGAGCCTGTGACCTAAGGGGTCTTCTTGTTGAAGAAATACATTTATGTACATTAATGTATTTCAGAAATGAAATACATTAAGAAAAAGGCATTTTAAACAGTAATTAAAAAGCAACACAATCTACCTGCATTGCATTACTCTAAACGTGTAATAACGTGCTTTAACCAGTAGGTGGTTTGGGTTGAAAACCTGTCAAGTTTACAGTGTTAACAAAATAAAAAATACTGCTGTTTCTGGTTTAGTTTACGACGGATATATTTAGTTATTGTTTTGATATTTGTAACACAAACGCGATGGAAAAACCCCACAGCAACACAGAAAAGATGGTCTTAACATGACCCAGCGGTCTAGTAGTTAATAAAAAACAATAATATCAAAACAAAATATTACTACTAACTTTATTGTGAAATTAAAACTGAACGGTAAAAGAATAGTTTCCGGTCTATTCTGAGCCCGATTTCTGTAGATAAATAAAGAACTACGACAGATGTGTAATATTTAATGCAGCCGAAACATTTATTACAATGCATTCATGTGATGACTTTCAAATAGTAAAGCAAGCACTGCTGAATAAAGTATGATTTTATCTTTTACGAAACGTTTTTTTTCATATGGAATGCAGTTGGAGGTCAACCAATCACAGAGCTTGAGAACTAATCACGGGGTTTGTCAAACAGAGCACATGGTGTAGTCCTAAACGATAGCTGGGGATTCTGGGTAGTGTAGTGTCTTCTGCCATCCTAAACTATGAACGCGGAAAAATATGGACGCTCACATTGCCTTTAAGGGCAGCCGATACAAATGAATGCCGTGCTTCCATGAGCGTCTAATCCCGCCGCAGATGTGAATACATTGCAATCCGTTGAAAGCTATTTGCGTCCCTTTATGAAGCTGAAGGAATTTAGGAGCGTCACAACTGCACGCCACGGGACCCTGACCAAGCGTCGCTCCTGGACGATTATGGATTGAGACTGTGTTGAAGAAGCTGATGGGAAATTTTGTTTTTTAAAAAAACAAAAAAAACAGCACCACTTGGCTGTCATTAATGTGCAAAGATTTTTTTTAAATCAAACTGAAAAAAAAATCTTTGGATGGACAGTTTGGTGTAAAACACGGAGAATAAAAACGTGCGTTCTGGAATGTCAGGAATGTTTGAGACGGAGAAGAATGAGGAAGTGGAAACGGAGGAGCTGAGAGCAGCGGAAAAAAACGGAGAAACGGCAGGAAAAGCTGTAAAGAAGATGGATGGTAAAGACAAAGAGGTGGCGGGAGGTTCCACAGAAGGAACAAGAACAAAAACGGCTATGATGTCTGAAGAGAAAATGAGAGGCGCTGTGAAGAACCCGGAAATGGATGCGGGGAGCTCGGGGGAGCAGCTGCAGCGACATGAACGAACTGTGAGAGAGTAAGCTACGGAGCAAAACAAATCTGCGGAGTCTAGAAATGTTTTTAAATCGCGATTTTTCGGTTCAGCCATTTCACAAACCGTAGGAAAGTAAAAGTGCAAATTAATCGTTAAAACCGAAAAAATCGCCCAAAAAGTGACAAAAAGAATCCGGCAGCTTTATTTATATGTGATTAAAAATGCGATTAATTTCGATTAATTAATTACAAAGCCTCTAATTAATTAGATTACTTTTTTTAATCGAGTCCCGGCCCTAATCTATATTGATTCTGACTTTTCTACATCGGTTTATCATTACTTTGAGAAAAAAGATTATTAATGTAACCCTTTTAGAAGTGAAGATATGGTCATTTGTTCTGGGAATGTCATTTTCGAGCCTGAAACCTGAAAAACAGGCTTGGGGCTTAACAGGTTAAGATAGGTTGAGGGAAAGGGGTAGCAAGTAAGGAACAGAGGTGGAGAGGCACAACGTGTCTACGTACATGCACTCCCCTTAGGATAGGTTGAGGGAAAAGGGTAGCAAGTAAGAAGTAAGGAACAGAGGTGGGGCCTCCGCCAGGGCTGCGCTTTGTCACCAATCCTGTTTGTAATATACATGGATCGGATTGGGAGCGCCTTGGGATCCCCCAGTCAGAGCTGGTTGATGTGGCCAGGAAAAAGAAAGTTTGGGGCTCTCTGCTGGAACTGCTACCTCCGCGACCCGACCATGGATAAGCGGGAGAAGATGTATGGATGGATGGACATACTCGACACATTTCAGTATATTGTGCACCATACATTATATTCAGTTGTATGTATTTCATCATGCTAATACCACTTCTGTTTTTACTCTCAGTAGTATAAAGGACAGAGGCTTTAAGTGTAGCGACTAGATGCAAACCTCACTGCAATGAAAACTTGATGGAATTTATTCTAAATGGAGTTAAAGTGTTACATTATGTGTTTGCTACATTATGATAAATATGCTCTCACGTTATGTTACAAGCCTGAGCCTGACATGCAGAATAGCTCTAATCCACTCTGGGCTGTTGCACATTTCTTTATTTGACTTTTATTGATGTAGATTTTGTATGGCATCTACTCTACAACTACTTAAGTTGGAATATGCTGCAGCGTTGGCCTTTATCATTTGATAAATGTTTTTCCCCTGAGTGCACGTCCAGTCCGCTTACAAGAAATCCATGGCTTTTACCAAAAGCCATCGCACCAGGAAGTAATCTCATAATGAATACAACAACAGTTTACACACCGCCTGCCTTTGTACCCACAATGCAAACAATGGAACTGCAGGCCCCCAGACCTCCTCTAATGGAGTACCAGAGCAAACACATTCATTTAATCACAAGCCTTTCTTTCAAAGCAAAGCGGCCGGGCAGCAGAGGATGAGAGGCTAATGACCCATGAGCAATAAGCAAGTGTTACACTGAATGTACTCTTGCAGGAAGAAAAAAAGCTTTTACGGAATAGCGTATCAATATTTTAAAGCAAAGCCTCTAACTGGATTAGCTGTGTGATGTGTTCTGACAGTATGCTGTTAGTGATACTCCATTTGCTTTGTCTATCATCTGATTTTCCCTCGGTAATCCACAGAGCAGCGTTATATTTCATAATTTGTTTTGCTATCAGGGTGGATTTGTAAATGTGCACATTCTAATTAGCCATAGCTACTGTTTCTAATTTATTAAATATTAAATTATTCCCGTGGTGCAATGTTTCTTCACATCCCCCAGATGAAAGTTTGTGGTATGCAAATTCAATTGCCTTTTAGATGTCAGCTCTTTTTTTTTTAAATGTCCCATTTAGCGAGTGGAGCCATTTTCCCTTGTTTGTTTGTCGGTCCCCGGTCCTCCTTAAGTTCATATTTATTCATCTCCAGTTGTGTTTAGCTTTTCAACACAACTTACATACTGTCAGCTCTGCTACCGCTGCGTTGTTAAACTTCATTAGTGGTGTCTGAATAATCTGCTTTGGTCTCGTACAACAAAGGGGGCTCAGCAGACTCACATATCAATCTTCATTTCTTTGCAGGCTATGAACCAGAGCCCTGTTTCTTGATAACTGTCCAACACCTGGACAAAAACAACCTTCATGAACCCTTCCAATCGGGTTTCTGCTCAAAGCACAGCACCGAAACAGTGCTGGTAAAAATCAACAACGACCTCCCCCGTGCAGCTGACTCTGACTGCTCACCATCCTAATCCTCCTTGACCTCACAGCTGCCTTTGACACCATCTCACACCCACTGCTTATCAAACGTCTGGCAGACATTGGGATCACTGGTACTGCACTCTCATGGTTTTCATCCTACCTCACAGACAGAAAACAATATGTCCGTCCCAGCACCCACTGGTCAAGCTGCTCCACTGTCTCACATGATCCTCAGGGGTCAGTATTGGGTCCACTCCTGTTTATTATCTACCTACTCCCCCTTGGCAATATCCTCCGTCATCATAATGTCCATTTCCACTGTTACGCCGATGATACCCAGGTCTACATTTCCAGCAAACCCAACACTGCCTTCCCCCCAACCTCTCTCACCAACTGCCTCCAGAACTTCAGGAGCTGGATGAGCAGGAACTTCCTAAAACTCAATGGCAGCAAAACCGAAGCACTGCTGGTTGGCACCAAAACCACCCTCTCCAAAACCTCATCCTCCCCTGCCTCCAACCTCATCATTGATGGCTACTCCATCCCCTTCTCTGGCCAAGTTAAGAGCCTTGGTGTCATCCTGGACAGCTCCCTCTCATTTTCACCTCACATAAATAACATCACCCGGACTGCCTTCTTCCACATACGCAACATCTCCAGACTCCGCCCATCCCTTTCTCAATCAAACACTGAAGTCCTGGTCAATGCATTTGCCATGTCCCGCATCAACTACTGTAACGCCATCCTCTCAGGCATTCCCACCAAACTCATCAATAAACTACAAATCATACAGAACTCTGCAGCCCGGATCATCACCGGCACCAAGGCCTCAGAACACATCACCCCCATCCTCATCCAACTCCACTGGCTCCCTGTTCAATCCCGTATCAACTTCAAAAACCTACTGCTCACTTACAAAGCCCTACATAACCTGCCCCCCCCCCCCCTATCTGGCTGACCTTCTTCAGGAGTACACCCCCTCTCGCTCCCTCCGCTCCTCCTCTGCTGGTCTGCTAACCGTCCCCACCCCACACCTCGTCACCATGGGTGCTCGGGCTTTTAGCTGCACTGCTCCCAGACTCTGGAACCCCCTCCCCCGGCACATCCGACAGTCAGACACAATCACCATATTCAAATCCCAATTAAAAACCCATCTGTTCAAATCTGCCTACTCACTGTAGTGCTCCCCATTATATGTTTCATTTGTGTCCACTTGATTGTCTCCTCCATGATTTCCTGTTTGTGTTTTTATCATGTTCTGTTACCTATTAGCGTTTTTGTTTTTTTAACAAATTGTACGGTGTCCTTGGGTGTCATGAAAGGCGCCTACAATAAAATGTATTATTATTATTATTAACTCTTCATCTCAAAATTAAGAGTGTTTTATAAAGTTTTTCTATGAACACTTTTAACATGTTTCCCAAAGCAGCACTTTAAGGATACCCTCTGAGGTAATGTAGTGTATTTATCTTCCTAAGTTGTGCAACATGACCCCTTCACCCTTTGCTCCTTTCACACGCATTCAATATATTTGCCAAGATGTTGATCTCAACCTGCTGAGTGTAAGCTTTTGTGACTGCATCTTTCACGGCTGCATCCAGATGACAACATCTTCCCACAAGCAGTCAGACCAGCATCACTAGAGAATGCATTTACTTTCAGATATTTGCTTTACTTTAGTGTTAAATGTTTGCTTTCAGCTGACATGAGTCATGTTAAGTTATCGCTAATGACAACCCACAGTTTCCTGATTTTGCTGCTTCACAATCAAAGCTTTTAAGTAATAAAAATAACAGGGACTTCTTTGTCGAGAATTTATGGGAAATTAAATGTTTACTACCCAAATTGTCAAAGCTTTTATCATAGACTGTATACGGCTTTTACTCAAGTTTACTACCTACCCCACCCCTACTGGAGGCACAAAGAGGGACTAAAAAAACACTTTTTGGACATTAAACACCATGGCAACAGTCAAGCATTCCGGTCAGCCGGTTGATGTTTGTGTTTCTGCTGCAGGTCCAGGAGCTTCTTAAGATGCTATAGGCTTTCTACGAGTATGTTTTGAGATATACTACAATCCTAAAAATGAAGACTTCTATTTGTACCCCATCAGTATAGTATATTTATCTTCACTCCTCTCCTGAATGTTTTCTCGCTGCGCTCCCTCAGCTTTATGCCGTTTGAATTTTTTTTTAATGCCACTTGTATTCAACTGCTAGACATTTATTGAACGCCCACTTATCTTCACACTAATTAAGTTTTAAGAAACACATCCATCACGCTATTCAGGCAGTTAATTTACTACTGCAGTGTGAATCTGAAACGCTCCTCAGGATGGTGCACCCATTTCTCACCACACTGCACTGGCTCTTACACAGACCCAATTAAAGATTATAAAACAATTATTGTTGATACATTTCATTCTTAAGAGTTTTTTTTTTAATATAATTTGATAGTAAAGAGATGTTTTCCACCCAGTTAGATTAGAAATCTTCATAAGCTTTCAGTTAAAATTCAAATAGTCAAATGTTTTATGCAAAAAAATGGCATGGACTTTAAACATATCCACAGTTACCACATTGTTTGCCATTCTTACACACACCTCTTTTTATTGTAGCTCCTCAGTCTCTGTCCCCCCCCTCCTGCATAATAAACCTCCACCCAATTTGTCATGAAATCCCTCATTTGCTGGATACTCAGAAAGGCAGATTATGCTTATTTTTCATTTGGACAGAGGGAGATGGAGCCAGGTGTTTGGCAGCAGCGGAGTGTTCAGGTGTAACTGTGCTGGTGACGGGACATGACGAGCAGCCGCAGATGAAGGATGAGGCGTGGAGGATTTTGGGAAGAGCGGGACCCCTCGACCTGCTCCCTCAAGAACACCCCCACTGATCTGAGCCGTGGAAAGTTTCTTCTGAATCACTTCTTGCTGGAATCAGCTCCTATTTCTTAATTAGCCACTTAAAGCCATATTGAAAATACAGCTGTTAATGTGGGAGAGCGGAGAAGTGATTCCGCTTTGCTCGACAAGATTTATTCATGCGGCCTCCTCAGACAATAGACCATTTTACATCAGTATCATGCTATGTGAAAAGTATAATGCTCATGTTTGTTTTAACATTGTTTACAGAACTTGCATACAAACAGAATGGTGCAGGAATCAGTCCTCAAGCTGGAAATATAGTAAGTGTGCAACTTACCACCTCCGGTTCCCTGGTCTAGGCAATGGGCAATTATTGTTTTTTGTGTGTTTGTAGTTAGATGCCTGGAATAAGGTTAAGAGATTTTAACATTTAGTTTTACGACATAAAATACCTCAGTATTGTGGAATGTCTGAAGCTTTTATATGTTAAATATAGCGTTTGCTAACAAGGGGCTAAATGAGACAATTGAACGTTAACATGCAAATCATTAGCCACCTTTAGCTTAACGGCGGTGACGTGAAGTCATGTGACCTCTGACGATTGCATTGATGGTTCAGAATCTTTAAGCTGTGTTAATGTGGTGATTATCTTCCTCAGCAAAATGTGTAATTATAAACGTGTTTGCAACAGAGTTTACCTCCTATAATATTCCAAATCAAATAGCAATCAATTGTTTCCTGTCGAGGGAGCCCTTGCAATGCTAGCTTCCGCTCAGACTACAGAAATACGTCATCACTGCACCCTATATGGTAATATATTCTTGCATAATAATTCTGAGTTTTTCTCTTAATTATAGTATCACAAATCGTCTTTTACAATCAAAGCTAGGTATGACAATTTCACAATTAATGGCTATTAAGGATGAAGTGATTAAGACATTTTCGTCTGCAACTTGATGGGTTAGCAGAATCTTACAAATATAAACCGGTAACTCCAATTGTGCAGTTGTAGCTCTATAATGAAAGACCTTGGTCAGGGTTGTAATTTGGCATCAACTATGTCAAATAAGTTCAGGTTTTATCTTGTGGTGGAACAGCATGTGCACAAAGAAGTAGTCACTGATGAACCATGATAGGTAACAATGAGCCAAAAAACACATTTTTTTGTTGCTTACATTTCTGTTCCAACAAGTCCTCCAACTCATACGACCAAATAGACAGATTGTTTAGGCCCAATTATTACGACCAAATATGTTGTTTGATCAAGCGCTTAAGAACATCCTATAATTACGTTTTAAAGTTTTCGCCCTCAAGTGCTCCCGTTGAATGCAAACGTTACAGATGGTCGTTTATTCACAAATAACCCTCTCTGTAAAATCCTAAATTGTAGGATAGTTTGGCCAATAAAACGCTTTTTGATGACATTTCTAGCGAGAAGTGTATATTGTACTTTTAGAATCCACGTCCAGTCGATATGTAGGATCTATAGTTTGATAGATATTACGAAGATGATTTGAGGTATGCGGTTTTTCTCTTTCGATTCTGAGAGACACCTTTCTTTTTTCAGAGGTTTTGATAGGCTAAAAAACATCGCCGCAATGCATGTCGGGATATGGTGTTTATCCGATATGAAATCGGAAAAAATTTTTTTTAAATAAAATAATAATTAATTCCGAGTGTTCTTGCTTTTCTCTTTGGAAGTCATCACATAACGGCATTGTAATACACGGTTCGGCTGCATTAAATATTATTCATCTGCCGTAGATATTTATTTATAGAGCCCTGATCAGAAGACCTTTTGACAAACTTTAAGAAATGCCGCCAAAACTGAATACGTGACGTGGATCATAAATATATTAGCAATTAAACAACATCTTCCATTTCTTTTCACACAATACGTCTCCTTACAGTGTCAACACTAATTCGGCTGACTTTTATATTTGATTTGATGTATGGGCTGGACCCGGGGACTGGACCCGTCCAATTCCAGTTTTGGAAAGTCTGCCGTGGTTCCATTCCATTTCAAAGAGCTGTTGACGCTCAGCGTAACCTTGTAGCACTGCCACTCCAACATCCAATCACAGGGCTGTACACAATTTAAACCAATCAATATTGTGTGATTAGGATAAACTGATGTTTTTTAGTGGATGAGTAATGCAGATATCACTGTGTAATCATTTGACAGTGAGGGGAATATATCCGGTTTTATTATGAAAACTTCGAGACCGGAAAAACTGTTTTCACCCACGCTAACTTTACATGGAAGCTGCACACGTTATCCTGACGAGACCTCAGATCATCTTCGTAAATATCTATCAAACTATAGATCCTACACATCCACTGGACGTGGATTCTAAGAGTACAATATACACTTCTCGCTAGAAATCTAATCAAAAAGTATTTTAATTACCAAACTATTCTACAATTTAGGATTTTCCAGAGAGGGTTATTTGTGAATTAACGAATAAACGGGAGCCACTAGAGGTGCTACACTTTAAAACGTGGCTACAGTATGGGTCGTAATCTAAGCTGCTTAAACAATCGACCTATTTGGTCGTTATTTGTAGGAGGACAGGCTGTTCTGTTCAAAATGGCGCTTAGCGACATCAGGGGGCAGAACATGTCCTGAGAAGATGTTTAGACAAGCCATTAAATAATAGAAATGAGTAAATCTGCAACCTTAGTCTAACAAGACTAACGGTACGTCCACACAGAAGCGTTAAAAAAATCTTGGAGGTGGGCGTATCTGAAGCTTGGGGATTTTTTGCGAACAACGCGACCAACAACCAATCACATGAATCTCCCGCCCCCGACATACAAAGCAATAGCAATGTTAAAACGAAGTAAACTGGATATAAAATCCCCAAACAGGCGAAAAGCTACCAGTTTCACCCACTGTCTCTGCCACCTCCCTCCATGCCTGGTTCCTCCGGTTTGTATCCCGGTAAGTTAATAGGGACTGGTCATAAAGAACCGGGTGATTTACTACCGCAATAACTCATTTCTCCTCAGTTTTTAGGAATATAGAAAATGAACTGCGGTATGTCACTCTCAGCTTGCACGCGGTTTGATTGGCTAGCGCTTGTACTGTCAGATTTGCATAAACGGGATTTGATTGGCTGACGCTTCCACCTCAGCTTCAAAAGTTGAACATTGCTCGACTTTTGAATCCTGAAAATCCTGGAAATCTTCGCTTTGCTTCCCCACAATGCAGTTCGGCGAAAAGTGAGGCAACGTGACGTCACCCCATTCAAAGTGAATGGGCAGAAGCGTTGGAAGATTTTTTAACGCTGCTGTGTGGACGGGCCGTAATTGTCAACATGTTTCAATGCAGAACATTAAAAATACAGTTGATAATGTTTTACGCTTTTGTATCCTGCATCACCTCCAGTCTCACTTATGTACTTTATGGTGCAATTTCAATCCTGGACAAACAAGACTCTCAGTATGAACATCTTTTAAAAGAGAGAAAGTTACCGCATCCATACTTACATTACATCGATTTTGCACAAAGAAAATTGCAACAAATAATGTGTTTTAATATAATAAATATTAGCAGTGCATCTTGATGCCTGTTAATGCATTTTAAGCTCCTTTTGCAGGACATAAGGAGTTCTTTATCATTGCACTATATTTCTGCAATCTTTTGTATGTTAACTGAATTCGAAAAAAAGTATTTTGTCCACGAGCTCTGCATTAACATTAGTTTTCTAGTTATTTGAAGTGCTTTTAAAGGGGAGTGATTTTATCATTTCTATATTTCCTTCCATATTTGACATCTAAATCCTCTGGTTTGACTTTTTCAGAAAGCAGAACATAAAAAAAATAGCCATGCCCATAAGCCCGCTCATCTGAGCACAGCCCTATCATGTAAACCCCTGAATTGAAATATCCTCTGCTTGAAATATTGACTTTAATATCTCATTTTGAAAAATTAATGTAACCTTTTGATGTTAAATCCATACTCAATTCTGCAGAATGTTATAGAAATATGCAGAAAGGGGATAGGAGGCATTATTATGTTTTTTTCCTGCAGAGAAATTACATTTTACGGTTGTAACAGCAACCTCCCCTGTGTTCTCTTTAGTCCACGAGGGGAAAAAGACGGGGCCATTAAGGCAAAATGAAAAGAGCTATTGATTGGGCTCTTATGCCTTTTCTATCTGCCTCATTTCCTAAATGCATGATAATAAGGGCCTGCCACTGAAACTAACAATACTCCTTAATGAATGGAACTCCAAAGAATTAACCTAAGTTCGCATAATGATTCACAGATGTTGCCTTCAATGGTTGATATACATTTTGTTTTGTTGTTTTGTGGATTCATGTTCCATTTACCAAATACACGCTCATCCCCTTATATCATTATGATGCAATCAAGACATTATTTGATGATTTCTGTTTTGAGAAATGGCTTTCTTGTTATCAGAGATGTCTGGGGCGACGTTTCTAAAAGCTATCCTATTAGAATAATGTCACAGTTGATGTATTGGAGATAATAATAGTCAAATAGGGAACAGTGGGTTATAACAAGTATGGAAAATCATGCTTTTAGCTAATGGAGTCTTTTAATAGAGATATTGGCATGAGAGCAGCACAAAGTGGGAGAGTGAGGAATGAAAATCAAATCCACAGCTTGCTAATACAGGGGAGTGACTGACTAATATAGAAATTAGCAAATTATTTCCCCAGGAGATGCAAAAAAAAACTTTAATGTGAGACTTATTTCAATACCTACTGTATAATGTTTATCACAAAGTAAAGATTGTGAACATCGTATGGTAATTATAAGCAGAACCTCATCTTATTTTCTACCTACATAATTTCATGAAAATGTTATTTAATGCTTTAACTGCTTCTACTACTACTACCATTTTTGCATTAAAGTATGATAGTGCAGAAGGTCAACAGTAGCCAGGACTCGTCTGCAAAAAGTCTGTATAGGGTCTTTACAACAGAAATAAATGTAACCCTTCAATATCTGTATCCTTGGGGATACATTCATTTAACGCTGTGTCCATGTGAAAAACATGGGTGAAATAACATTGTAATAACAGTGTAATTAACGTGTAGTATGTGTGTGATATTGGTGTCATATGGGTGTAATATCGGTCTAATAACAGTGTAATGGGTGTAAAATGGGTATAATATGGGTGTATTACGTGTGTTATAAAGTATAATAATGTTGTAATATAGGTCTAATAACAGTGTAATATGGGTGTAATAATTGTGTTATATGGGTGAAGTATAGGTCTAATAACAGTGTAATATGGGTG
>CALSBZ010046918.1:4117070-4127519 GCA_943591055.1 Gobionotothen gibberifrons
TTATATGGGTGAAGTATAGGTCTAATAACAGTGTAATATGGGTGTAACATGGTTATTATATGGGTGTATTACAGGTGTAATATGGTTGTAATAACAATGTCAAAGGGCTTTAGTAGTCGTATATAAATGTGTTACATAGTGGCAATAATGCTGTCATATGGGTGTAGAAAAAAGCACTCAATACATTTTTCCAAAATATTTATATACGATTGACCACATAGGGGTCAAGGTTGTTACTTTCTGAAAAACACAATAGAGATTGTTGTACTATACAGCCACACCTCACACTGGGACAGGAAACAGAATATGCACAATGTTACAGATGTGTCCCATGCACACTAGTTCACAGTGCAGTGGGATGTGCCATGTTACACTTTAACTGGCCGAAAAGATATCCAACTAAGTATCACAAGGCTCTAATGGTGTAGTGTTTAACCATTTAATAGTCCTACACACTCCAAAAACAGTACTGAGAGCTTGCTGCAGCGATGCTTCGCTGATGAAACTGTCACTGCGCCAATAGAGAACATAAAGAGACGGCAAGGTGTTCAGCTTTCAAAAAGCTTTGTAAACATTGTGTGACACATGAAATGCATTGAGTTTGTTAGGCCTTAAGGAAACACACCAACCATTTGGTGAGCAATGCAGAGCGCAAACAAAGCCATGTTTGTTTACAATGAAAACTCCACAGGGTAACTTTAATTATCTTAAGTTAATCCTGGCCTAATTAGATCCCTTTGTTGTTTTCTTTAATGTATTTACCCAGCTACTTGGACAGATAATTGCACTTTATATTCAACGATGAATTGGCGCAGGTTTGTCCTACTTTATGTAGATGAACTCTTCTCTGGCTACAACAGAGGCGTGTCAAATCGCCATAAGTCTCCTTATCAGCAGCGTCTTATGAACTGATGCTAGGTGAATTATTTCCTTCTGGGCAAATGATATATTATGTGTCCAACCGGCATATCTAAACATGAAAGCAAAACAAGGCTATCTCACGGCCCTCACTGCTTTGATCAGAGGAACAGCATCATTGTTGAGTAAGATGTTAATTGTAGTGTCTTTACTGCACACCGTTGTATCGTCTGATTTGCTTTGGCTGTTTGGCTTTGCATTACCTCAGGCTACATATTTGCATAATCAGCTTTTGGAGTTGTGGAGCCAAGTGCACAGGGGAGAGGCTGAGATGCTTTCATGAAATCGATTTAAAATGTGTTGTTTTTTTTGTAAAACGTAGTGAACTCAGGATATTGGTCTTTGCAAATAATGAACTGAAGCGTTTTTTTTGTTGCTTTTCTCAGTGTATGGAGGAAGCTGCTTCTTAAATATAATAATTAACTATGTGTGTCTACACTGGAACACACAGTTGAGAGCAGCCTGGTCACACTTTTATTAGAGGCCCTATAATGCAGCGTTACGGCCGCGGCATGCACAGCGATCGCGGCCACTCTAGTCAATGGTTTCCACCAGACGCGCCGCGTTGTGGCTCAGAAGCATCCCAGAAGCATCTCGGCGCTGGGCTCCGCAAAAAATACGCGGCTGGTCTATTTTTGAAGCGAGACCAGGACCAGTCCAGGAAATATGCCCAAATCAACAACAACTGCGAGCCGGCACGCAAGACGCTCCGCTTCTGAAACTCGCTGTAGGAGGTCGGAACAAAACCGCGGCGCAGCCGGACCCGGTGGAATCCCGACGTAACGCTAGAACGCGTCACGCAAATTTGATGCTTGAGTTGCACAACGCGGTGCGTCTGAGTTGTAAAAATGGAACGCCGCCCGAGCGAATTTGCGTCTATCTGCAAGTTTACATTGACTTTACATGTAATCGTGACTCGCCCAAATTTCCATAGAGAGCCAGAGTCCCTCCCCTTCCGGTGGACCTCCCTGGGACCAAAATATGTATTGAAGTCAATGGCGAGAGAGAAATGATCTTTCGATCCCGTTTGAATTGTGCCATGAATTACACATATGATGTTTGTCAATTTAAAAGATAATTTTGCAAGTCAAGAAAAAACACTTAGTTTTGTGTGAAACCGTTCAATTAACTACATCTCTGATCTCGCACAATACACGTCGCCAACACCAGAATGAGGTGAAAAGTATTAAACAAGGTGAAAATCATTACACGCCTGGGCATGTTGAGAGCTGCAAATACACACAAGGGGTCTGTTCCATAAGAGCCAGCATGCGGGACCGGCTGTTCAAGGTTTCGGTGAGTGTTAAACGAGTGTAATGTGTAACGTTAATGTCAGCTAGCTAACATTAGCTAACAAGGTACACTCCCGTGTTTTGTTTTAGCAACTAGTTTTCTCGTTAAGAACTGCGTGATCGCTGTGTATGCTGTGGATAATATTAGTGTTGGCAAGGACAAGGTACACAGAAAACTAGTTACATTACACTCGTTTAACACTCACCGAAACCTTGTGCAGCCAGTCCCGCATGCTGGCTCTTACGGAAGAATATGAATACAAATATGATACCCTTTGTTGTGATTGGTAAAGTGGTTGACCAATCACAACAAAGGCGGCCAGCTAACCAATCAGAACAGACTGGGCTCTGGTGTCAGACAGAGGGTGAAAAGAGGTGCTTCAGCACAGGCAGTATAATAAAGCGCTTTTTGAACATTAAAGCACGGAGAAATGTAGAGACACTAAATACTAATATGAATCTGGACATTTGTATAATATGTCCTCTTTTATTATTGGTGTCTGTAAGCAGTTTCATAACCTTATCATTGAATATAAAGCGTCTTTGTGATAGTACACCCAGCATGTGGCACTCTTGGCCTCTCTAAGCCCTGCCACACTGCCCCCCAGGTGTGACACCCAGTGACACCCAGGAGGATGTTATTCAGAACTAGAACAACGCGGTCACTTTCTAAATGAAATGTATCACTGTGGCTCTCTGAAAACAACAGAGTATTTCAGCTGTAGGTGGCTCACAGAGGCTGTTACAGAGCAGCAGATCCTGGCATGGCAGTTCCCCCCCCGCTCTGTTTGCTGCCTCAGCTTAACTCCATCCTCTATCCGGGGACAGTTCCCTGCAGAGGGGCAGATGGTCTCATTTCTCCCACTGGGACTCTCTCACAAGCAGCAGTGTTGCACTTATTTATTCTGCTACTGCACAAGGGTTCTTGTTGTACAATTAATTAAGTAATTTTAATACTGTTTGCATTTTTAATAAGTGTGGATACAATCGTTTTCATCTATACATAAAAAGAAAAACCAGTTGCAACAATTAGTGATTGCTGACCTACTTAGGCAGGCCTTTGGTGGATCAGCTGACCTTATAGTTTGGGCCAACCCTTTGCTGTCCAATAACACAAGCTGCATCTTTCACACTTCCTTATTCACATTAGTAATGCCATATTTTGTTATTTGAAGTTCCTGTCTACAGGATGTTTTATTTTGTAGGTTAGCATCTGCAGCTTCTGATCCCCTTGTTTCTGTATTTTGGCTAATAGTTTCATATGTTCAGTGTTGAGGTCTGCCGGAGCTGGAAAGAAACTAAGAACTTTCTTACAAACTTCAGCAATTATTATCAGTAACATTATAGCTGATGACATTAGTCATTTAGCATTGCACTGTCATCTTATATTATGATAGGTAATGGTTATTAATCAGAACAATTATATTTGATATCTTTTAAGTATATCTATACGTTGTAATGTGTATGTGCCGTATAATATCAGTGACCTTCAGTGACTTGTTTTCACATTCCTCTAAGGGAGAGATACAAACTAGATTAAGTACGTCACAAATCCTGAACAGCCAATCACCGTTTAGGTATGCTTTTAGCATCCTTATTACATAGGATCCGATTAATGTGAAGACCAAGAAAGACAAATGTATGATTATAACCGGCATCACAGATACAAATAGTTATTCAAGGTCATAACAGTCTTATTTAGCTAATGCTGAAAGTAATGCATTTAGTAACTTTTCACCAAAGACCATTTTATTAACCCAATATCGGCCGTGGATTTTGCATCTTCAGTCTGCATGACCTCCTCATAAACGTGCATTCCAACATTGTGTAGAACTCTTCAGAATCTTAATTCTGAGTCAGTGGCACCGGACAGTAAAACAATAGAATGTATCATCTAATCCTAATCCCTGACTTTCAATTTAAATAATAATATTTCTTTATTTAAGGAAAACCCTATATGTAATAGTGACTGCTGACCTGACAGCACCCAATATAGAATTGATAGAAATGTACACCAATATATTTTTCTGGCGTTCATAAGGAAGTTGAGAAAAAAGAGAAGGAGTACAACATTCTTAATAAACCAAAAGCCCCTCAAATATACAGTATATATATGCTAATTATAGTTATGTATACTATTTATTGGGATGAAGACAACACATATTACATTTTATTTTTACTAAATCTGGCAGTATCTTTGGATGGACCTTGGATGTGAATATTAGAAAGGCTATATATTTTAACAGTTCAGGGCAGTTTTGAGTTAAGCTTAAGGCATCAGTTCCAGGTAAAATCTGATACACACACACACACACACACACACACACACACACACACACACACACACACACACACACACACACACACACACACACACACTGTAAGGGACATGAGCGTAAATGCACAAAGCATCCATCCCAGGATTATCCTCCTTATGTGTGATTTTCACCCAAATAAGCTGGGGGTACAGATGAGTACACTGAAAAAACTGAAACTTTGACTTTAATTAAATATATTGTATCAAAACATTTCATATAACTGTATTAGGTTAGTTGAAAGCAATAATATGAAGTTGAACATGATTTTTTATTCAAACTTTATATTATCCCTTTCAAATAACCTAAGTTAGGTGATAGCTGTTGACATAATATATTGAATTAAAGTCAAGGTTTCAGTTCTTCAGGGTAGCTTCTTGACAGTTGTGAATGAGGAGTGCTGCGTGAAGGCGCTGACGGGAGGTGAAGGCATTTCAATGAAGCATTATCAACACCCAAACACTTGACCTCCCATTAACCTGGAAGCATTCCTAAAGATGTCTGTAAGTCGTCGTCCCCCCCCCCCCCCCCCCTCATTACAGCAGGCAGGGCAGCCGCTCAGATATGCTGCGCTAATGAAGACCCACAGAGGCCAGGGGAAAGGCTACAATGGAGTGGGAGGAGAAGGGAAACAGGTGGAATGCTCTGGAAAGAAGGTCAATACTGGAAGTGGAATAATGAAAACTATGCCTGGGTTATTATTTATAATGTAATCTGCAGAGCAACTTCCCTGTTTCAGAAAAAAGCCTGTCAAATCCATTGTTAGTTTTTAACCTCTTCCACTTTGCCCGATGACTCGCAATGAAAAGTATTATCTTCTTTGACCAGAGAGACTGTTTTAAATGTAGCTTTTTATAGATTTTGTATGTGTTGAAAATAAAAATGTTCTGCATGAAACTAAAAATACAATTCAGAAAAAACAGTATGTGCAATGCATTTATGATTTGAGAAGGGCTGCGTTACAGCTTTGGACAAACCAGTTGTTGTTTGGTTGCATGGTTACACAGGAGTTTGGATTTGATCTTAAATAGATATGGGTTGAAGAGAAATGCAGCAAGGTGAAAATATGTCTTTGTATGAGCCTGATAATCAGATTCCTTTTTGTTTCACTCCATCTATTCAGCCTGATATCTGTTCATTAAACAGAGGGTTGATTTTGTTCAGTGTTGCACTAATTAAAGCTGAGAATTGGCAAGAACCAGGCGATACAAATCATGATACAGGGGTTACTCATCAACATGTAGCAATATACTGTATGAAGACACCATCAGCAAAGTCTTATTTTGCACTTTTTTCCATAGAAAAAAGTAAAGTTTGCAATTACAACAGTGTGACCGACATTAATTATTATATCCCTTTGATATCCATTCTCGGTCTGCCACAAATCTTGCACGTTAACTATTAAACAATAATCACTCGCATTTTTGCAAATGTATGCAGCACCACAAAACATATACAACATACGAGTCGCATATTTTGTGACTTGAGACTTGCTTGACTAACATTGATAAAAGACTTGACTTGACTTTGACTTGGTATTCATGACTTGAGACTTGACTTAAGCTTGAGATAGATGACTTGAAAGGACTTGACTGTTTAAAATTAAATATTTGCGTTTGTTTTTGTAGTGAGATATTACGTTTAGTTTTTTCGAAAAACGTGATTATAGCGCCATGCGCGCAAACCTGGCAACCCACTAGTAGGCAGGAGTGTCAGTTAACATGGCAGCGGCTAGCTTTACTCCAAAAATAGTGAAGTTTGGATTCAAGGATTATTTTGTCGATGACGGTAATAAGAAGAGAACAGCGCAGTGGTGTAGTCTACGTGATACGCTGGTATATGCCGTATACCCACTAGAAAATGCCAGTGATTTCCGTATACCCTCTTAAAAATGAGCGATGATACGTAACAACATCATTTTGTGACTGCGCTTTCACGCTTTCGCCCCTTCTGTGTTAAATTGTTTCGTTTATTAAAGCTACAACATAGCGTTTCGTGAGTCGGTTGTCGTTGTTGGGTGAAAAGCAAACAGCTGTTTGCTGCGGAGCGCGAGCAGGCTCCCGGGAGCGCGCTCCTTCACTACAGACTATTGCGCCACCTAACCATTCGCCAAAATGTTTTTAATACCAGCGGTAACCGGCCGGGCAAAAAACGATCTTCAAATAAAAGAAAGTCACCGGAGGAGTTAAAGGAGAGTGACAGGGAGCATGAGAAGAAGAGGGAGAGAAAGTTTCAGCCAGCTTGATCGATGGAATTGTTTTCTAGTGGTGCAGTGACGCGTCCTAAAACCCTTTTATAATCTACGGATTAGATTTATGATTCGAAAATTATAAAAGTAGGGTAGACATGTGGATATTATCCGGCTGAACAAAACGTGCATTTATCAAACAGGTTTGTTTTCCACAGACCTTATTTCCAGCTATTTAAACCCTGTGGAGAAATCCCATTGCTTTTTTGTCGAGGGAACCAGCAGCTTACTTCCTGGTTTTAGGACGCGTCACTGCACCTCTCAATATGATGCCAATATAAACAAGGTCTTCTGTCGGCTCTGTACATCAATGCTGACCTATGCTGACAAGTAAGTGAAGAGTAGAACATATTCTAATATTCTAAGGTTCTAATCTAATACATAGCCATTACATGTCTAACTCCTGATAATGACAGGAAGACAGAAAGCGCATTATACTAATAATAATAATACTCATAATAATAGCAGACATTTTTTAACAATGACCACAATATCATTATTTTAATAAACCAAATATGAACAATTGAGGAAAATGAGGAAGAACTGATGATTCAAATGTTGTAGTACAAGTAGTAATGTAGTTAGTGCATAAATTACTATTGCAACAAATGTGTTTATTTTCTTCATTATTAGTCAATTCTTTTTGGACGAATGCTCCGGGCCAGTGGTTACAATGGTGGGGCCAGTGATAATACAATTCTACCGGCCCGGAGGGCCAGTGGCATTTTACCCTTAATGTCTACCCCTGCAGTGTCATGTTAGGCAATAACTAGGGCTAGGGCTTGTTGTGAACTAGGGCTTGTGGGCTAACACAGTGAACCCAGTATGGACATGTTGAGTGCTTTTTCAACCCTCATTTATTGAGGTGAAGCTTATTTGTTAATTTGTTTCTTGTTTGAAGCTAATTTGTCTTGTAGTAGTTCAAGGATGTTTGCTTGTTCATTTAAGCTGATACAGTACATAGTTTGACAATGATTTATGGAAGATAATAGGGCTGAACAAGTTTGAATAAATATCTAATGCATTGAAAAATATGTTTAAAATTATTATTGTGTGATATTTGTGCAGATCTATGCAAAACAAAGATGTTTTTGTGTAGAATATGATGTGTGGGTCAGGACATCTGTAGCATGACCATCTTTATTGTATATTACTTGAAAATTGCAGTAGGCCATATTGAGATTTTGATAAAAATGTCGATTAATTGTTCAACCCTAGAAGATAAGTGGGCTTTTTCCATCATTGTTCATTCCTTTATTTTTTTATTGTTAATGTCACTGGCAGTTAAAAGTCACATACAAATGCTTATAATACATTGACATGTTGATAACACATAACCAGTCTCAAGACTAGTCTATGCATTAGTGAGTGTGATGGTGTTCATGAGGTGTTGCTTCGAGACAGGTGTCGCTCCGCGATGCGTCGCTCTAGGATGGATGAGGTCAATTATTACAGTATACCCTTACCCACTACAAAAAAGTAGACTACACCACTGGAACAGCGGTATGCAGGGTCTGCAGGGTCTGCAGCATAAAGATCAGTGACACGACCACCACAACATCCAACTTCATTCGTCACTACAAAAAACCCCACAGAGAAAGGTACGTGCATGTGTTGTGTTAGCTAGAAAGCTAACGTTAAGTTTAAGCTACGTTAGACTTGGTTTCAAATCGATTAAGCATTGCAAAGAGAAGACAAAGCGGTAAATTAACACTAGAACCTCCAAGGGATTCATTTTGACTAACCCTGATACTGACGGTCTGTCAGGAGAGAGAGAGAGAGAGGAAAAGAGATGCCTCGTTTATTTCCCCTGTGTTATTATCAGAAGTTACTGTAAACTTTTGAATAATGTAGTTCATCTACTTTTAGTAGTTTGTTTAAATGTTTTAATTATGTTGTTTTTGTTTGTAGAAGTGCATCATTCTTTGATTTATTGTAAAATGAATCTGAACTTTTTGATCTGTTATGATGATAAACTGAAGCAATTTTTTAATTAACCCAATTAAGTGAGTTTTAAATCGTCCTACTTAGTTTATAAGGAAATTATGAAGAGGAACAAATTAAATGATTTGAAAATGATATCTATAGATGCTGATGCTGTTGGCGGTTCTCGTGTTAACAGAAATTAAAATTAAATATGTGTAATGGCAAATGCCATAGGCCTATATGATTTTCTTACCTGGAATTCTGCCTTTTTTAACAGATTTTTTTTTTTTTAGTCCTAGCTATATTGTCTGCAGTTCTAGGGTTAATATGAATCTAATATGATTGTCATCGGTCTAAATTAGATTTCAAATGATTAACTGTGTATGTAATGAAGATCATAGTGAGGGTTAAATCCATTTTCATAACCACTGTCTTTTAACTGATTTAAATGCGGAAACTGGGCTTATTCAGAATTTCGTATGACTTGACTTGACTTGCTTGACCTGAGCAATGACTTGACTTGACTTGCTTGACTCTCACCACAGTGACTTGGGACTTGCTTGATACTTGTAGGTCAAGACTTGAGACTTGCTCATGACTTGCACATGTAGGACTTACTCCCACCTCTGCTACATACTTTATCAATATTTTCTTAAACTCGTAGTACCACGAGTGATTCTCACACCAATACAAAAATAGGCCAATGGGCTGTTGTAAATGTGTATTTTATAAATTCCTTGTGTCAATTTATCCATTACTGTTTCTTAAGTATGTCTCTAGCTATGTAGGAGGATATCAATCAGTTAATGGTTTCTGTAACCTCCAGAAAATAGTTGACACAATATCAGAAAATACTTAAATGAAACCAGCCGAGGTTGTACCACATCAAACCTCTGCATGATACATTTTTCTTCTGGCATGAAGGGGAATAGGCGTGTCTTGTTTCAGATTAGTGTTGTCACGATACCAACATTTTGGTTTCGATACCGATACCAAGTCAAGAATTGCGATTCCGATTATTTTTCGATACTTTTCTTAAAAAAAGGTTAACAGTCTTACATTTAATTATTGTGCTTTATTTCACACCAGAACCATAACCATAACACACACTTTTAAACAATGAGAACAATAAACAAAATAAATGACAATAATTCGTATTAAATAAAATTAAGCATCATCTCAAACAACTTTTTTGTTTTATAAACCGTTTTTTAGAATATAATTATTTTTATATTTTATTAACATGTAATGTACAGTAATATAAATAATTATTGACAACATGTAGGCTACATTGCAGATGTTAGCCACATTGGTAAGTTAGCTAAAAAGATAGCCATATTAGACAGTTATCATTGCCATTAATTGCCTCGTCAAACTACGAAAACATTCGTTTGTCACAAAATAAATTACACTTGTTTGACTTAGATTTGAGGGCATGGGCTTGAGCATGATGTAATTATGTTATCTATCACAGCGGTTCTCAAACTGTGGTCTGCGGACCACTGGTGGTCCGCGAGGGTACTGCAGGTGGTCCGTGGAAAAAAGCTAAATAAAATCCACTTTTTACTATCAAGGATTTTCGGGGCCCACCTCATATGTGACTTGCTCTATCGAAATCAGTCGCATTGACCCGAAGACACATAAAGTTGTATACACTGTTGGAAAGAGGAGGTTCCTAGCTTTCTAATGATATCAGGCAGTGGGTCTACAATGACAGAGAAGAGGCTGTCAAGTTTGGCTGTACTCAGCA
>CALSBZ010046918.1:4127919-4146502 GCA_943591055.1 Gobionotothen gibberifrons
ATATTTTGGCTTTCCAAGTTAACATTGATTGATATGACTGCATTGTGGCATTGTTTGGGATGACCTCATTAAAATAGTGTCCGCCGTCCTCTTTGAGAAACATTCACAACGCAGACAGACACCGGTTACAAAAGTATCAGATAGGCTTCAATTTACTTTTGATTGTCTATAATTAACTATTATAAAATATCGGCATTTTAACACTACGTTTATATATGTACTTATTTTTACGGTTTGCATATGAGGTGGTCCGCGAAAATCCTTGATAATAAATAGTGGTCCGCATAAACAAAAAGTTTGAGAACCCCTGATCTATCACATTCGCTAACCTGTCTGTCTTTAAATTCTTTAAACAGCTCTGGATGCCGGTCGGCGAGGTGCTTAGGCAAGTTTGATGTGTTGGCTCCCTTGGTTTGTAGGGATCTAAAACATGTCTTACAGACAGGCCTCGTGGTGTCCGTAGGCTTGCCCTCACTGTCAGAGATATCGCTAAAATACTTCCAAATTTCGCTTCTGGCGTCTTTTTTGTCAACAAGCCGAGGCGCAGCGGCAGTTGCACTCGCACTTGCAGCCATGCTTCTCGTTTTCTCACATGCTCTGACAGCTAGCGCGTGCACGAGAGAGGGGTGGGACTGACCCCTCGATTCCACCTGGTCCGTCTGCGTCGCGTAACGGCTCCGCCGCGGTTTTGGTCCGGTCTCCTCCCGGCGTCATACCCTACCGGGCGCGTTTCAGAAGCATTACGGAAGCGGAGCGTCTTCCCTGTCTGCTCGCAGTTTTTGTTGATTTGGGCATATTTCCTGGGCAGGCTACTTTGTACAGACAAAGTTAATAATAATTGTAATATCCCAGTTATAAACGACATGAATCAAAGATATGTTGCTGTATTTTAGTGGTAAAAAAAAGGCATTCATCATCATAATTATTCTATATATATAATGTACACAGTGCCTGTAAACCGGAGGAGAACGCTGGCATTTCTCCTCCTACTTGAACGACTACGGAGGGATAGGGGCTGCAAAATGAGTTTGTGTGTGTGTGTATATATGCTATATATGGTCTGAACGTTCCACTTCCTGCCTGCCCGTCATTACCTTACGGCTGCGCCGCGACAAAAATAGGATTCATCCTAATTTTAGAGGAGCCCTGCGCCGAGCCGCTTCTGGGACGCGTCTGGGACGTAACGCGCCGTGTGTGGTGGAATAGCACCCATTGACTAGAGTGACCGCTATCCTTACGGCCCCTACACACGGCCGCTGGCGTTATCGCTTGCCGGAGGGCTGGGCTGAAACTCGACCAATAACCAATCACATGAATCTCCCGCCCCAGACACACAAGCACGCGGTTTGATTGGCTAGAGCTTGTACTGGCTTATGATTCGATTGGCTGGCGCCTCCATCGAGGCTTCAAAAGTAGAACATTGCTCTACTTTTGCAGCGAGCACCGCGGGAGAAACTACGCGTCGCTCCCAGAATGCAGTTCGGTGACTCGTGACGTCACCCCATTCAAAGTGAATGGGCAGAAGCGTTGAAGCGTCAAAGCCAGCGGCCGTGTGTAGGGGCCGTTACGGACGCCGCGTCGCGGCCGTAACGCGCCGGAGACGGACCCGGTGGAATCTAGGGGTTAGAGCGTGCTTGAGAGGGGAGGGCTGCAGGCACGGCTGCAGTGCAGGGAGTGGAAGCAGAGCGATGAACACACACGGCTCTTATTAAAACGGCGCTTTCTCACCGGAGTACTTTCCCCCGTCATTCTTAAAGTACCGATACTAATGAAACGGAGGAATCGTACCGTTTTTAACGGCAGGGTATCGCGGTACCTTTCAAGTATCGGTACACCGGGCAACACTATTTCAGATTGAGGAAGTGTTACACAGGATTGTGTTTCGTTGGAACAAGATGTATAATGTGATGCTGCCATATTAACTGCTGGTACCTGCAGCCAGGGGGAATGGTGGATCAGTTTAGCAATCAAATCTCTTTCAGATAATGTTTAACAAATGACTCTTACAGCACAATAATTCCCCTTTAACTACGACTGAGCGGTGAATTGATATGGTAAATGTAGTGAAGGACGGCACACTAAACAAGGCACTGGCTCTTCTGTAGGCATGTGTTTGAATGTGGGGGGGGGGGGGGGACTCTTTGAAGATTACATTTAGTTAATTGCCATCATCCATCAAGCATAACATTCATAAATGGGATAGCCATTGGACATTTAAGATAAGTCTCAACTATTATGATGGATCGTGGTTTCAGAGCTCGTGTTCAATCTGGTTAATGTCTGAGATAGTAATTTAGCTTTAATCACTCTGATTTTATATTTCTGAAATCACCACTACCTCCTCAGGCCCTCAAAAGTTATTTTAGACCACAACTAATAACACAACAATTTAAAGCAGCACTAAAAAACATCTCTGGACTCAGGTATTGGTGGCAACATGACACATTTACACTTAAAACAGGAGTTGCTTTATTTGTATTCAGCATGAGGCTAAGGTGGTATAACTCAGAGGGGGGGATAGAGGGTATCCACAGCACAGACATGTTGAAGGTAACATGCCTGCAGTGGGACCTCATCAAATCATGCTTTGCACTAGGATTTACCAATAAAGAAATACTCTTTAATATACTTCATATTTATAATTAATCCTAATATTTTCTATTCCATTTATTCTATTATTCCCTAAAGTTTTCTTTTAAATCTGTCATTTATTAATTTTACAGAATATTTAGTTGTGTTTTTAGACATTATGTGAATTATTTAATTGTCAGATTTATTGAATCATTTTTGCAGATGCCTCCCCCTCCACTGGCTCTGTATTATTACCTCTTTCTTTTTAAAACAACAATATGGTGTGGTTACAAAACTTTACATTATACTTCAGGGAAGTGTGTCAACATACCATAATTATGACTTCAATACCTGCCTAAAGTAATGGATTGATAGATAACAGAACGCACCACAATTATGTGGCAGTTCTAGTTCAACCATCTCAATACAACTGCCAAAATGAGCTCGACAGCAGCCAGCAAAAATAACATAACATAAAATGTGCTATGTACATTTCAGTGCTTCCGTAATAACAATACTGAATACTGAATACTGCTGAAACATGAAAAGAAGAGTGAGAAGTTAACCACATATTTTCAGACTTTAAAATGACAGTGTTTGGTGTAAAAACTTGTGTCTGATGTGGTTTTGCTACAAAAATGTTCATTAACCCCCCCCTGCTCTTTATCTCTGTCTATGAATATCAGTGGTTTTAAAAGTGTAACTGTACATGAGATGAAAAGTCTGAAGAGTTCATTCACACCCCCACACTGAGTTGATCTCACAACTGGCTGTGAGTAATATCACAACATCATATTCATATGAATACCTATTAAACTGAGATTTAAGTTGAGCGCAGCCGCAGACACATTTTCCCGCTTTAGCTGATGTATGTGAAAAGGCCTTCTCATGTATAAGGGAAGTTATAATTGTTTAAGGGAGGACATTTTGAGTGCATAACTTCACTTGCAATGGAGTATTTTCATGGTATTGTGCATACCGTGGTATAGGTGCTCTAATTCAACTTCAATCTGAATACAGTGCCTGCCTTGAACTAAATGTCCACTTTTCAGTGCTCAGTGTGTATTTGATGATTCATAGACCACCACAGTCTTTGTTTTATTGTTTGATTTATAAGGTAAATAGCAAAGTTCAGTAATGGAACACAAACAATCCACTGAGGTATACGCTTCTTGTTCTGTGTATGAACTTGTCCTTTCTGCACAGGTTCATGTAATGAGGATCAAATGTTGCTTCTGTCATACACCATACATCACTCCAGTTTGACTTTCAAAAGAGGAAGTGTCAGTGTCAACAGATGACAAGCAGGTGGAGCTATGAGCAAAGTAAAGCTCATTGTAACTCTCAGTTACATTACATTTTGAGGAGTTCTCCTTTCCACAGAGTGATGCTTTCCTCCTGCAGGTTCCTCCTCATGGATGGAGCTTGTTTCTGTGCCGCCTGCTAAGTCCATGTACCATGAAGACCTCGCCTCTGTGCACTTTCTCCATATCTGGCGTAACTGGAGGCTAGCGGTCTCATTTTAATTGATGTTACTTCCACATCTCTGCCTCTTCCTGTATTCTGACGCCACTGCTGGTTGGTGCTGTAAGTGACAGTGTGGAGAGGCAATGCTAATCCGGAGGTGGCAAATAATCAGAATAATTTGGCCGCTGCGTGTGTTTGTGTGGGGCGCTGGCCTGTATGTACTGCTTGTCATTTTTTCAATTACTCGAGCTGTGGTTAAATGTTCATTTTCAGCAGTCAGCCCCGAGCAAAAACTACTGAGCCCCATTAGGTTTTACCCACAGCCTCACACTCATTAGTTCTCTCCGGTCAGACGAGAGTGAGGGTGGGTCTACTGAGATTGTTAAGGAGTTTCCAGCCACGATCCTACCATAGTAAGATAGTGAAGACTTGGGTGACCTTTGTAAAGGCAAATCAGCGCACACTCCTAATTGACCTTATCTCTTTTCCTTCTCTGTCTTCTTTTCTCTATGCGAAAAACTACTGACCTGAGAGGGTTGAAAGGATCATGTTTAACCCTCCTGTCATTTTCTACGAGAGGCCGTCTAGCTCACAACTCATACTTGGTCTTACAAACAATATCAGAATCTCACATGTACACCACCAGATTCTTTTCACACACAGTATCATACCGTCTTCAATTACTATCATACTATCATACATAAATAACTATTCTCTCTCACACACAAAAACAAAATCTCTTAAACGCACCATCATACTCTCGTACACACACCACTATCGTCTTTCACAAACAACTATAATCTAATAGAACATTATAATAGTGTATGTGAAAGAGGATAGTAGTATGTGTGTAATCGGTAAACAATGTATGTAAGACAGAATAATAACCTATATCAGAGGGAATAGTAGGCTATTTCATGTTAATAACAATAGTCATATATGTAAAACAGAATAGCAGTGAATGAAAGGCCGAATAATAGCTTACATGGATATAAGAGGTAATAATAGTTCATGTGAATGACAATATAGGTATGTGTATAAAACAGAATGATAGGGTGTGTGCATAAGCATAGTTATGAGTGTGAGAGAGTATGATTGAAAAGGAAGTGAGTTTGATTGAAAAGGAAGTTGGACTAAATTCTCAGTTCCTGATTGGCTCTACGTTTTTCGTTTGACGGACACCACCCAAGAAAGGCAGTATAATACTACTAAAGTCCGTCAGAAAGCAATGACTGTAAGTGTAAGCCTTACACTTACACTGTAAGGATTAGTAACATGTATTGTGTTTATGTGATGACATTTGGAGATGTTTAAACTCAATGAGAAAATGCGTTAGCATTCGCGCTAGTGTTAGCATACACGCTAGCGTTAGCCATACTAGCCTGTTCACATGCTTATTGCACAGCTAGTGTAAATAACCCCATTTGTGTTCTGTGAGACTGAAGTGGATGTTGCATTGTTTTTGTTGCTTTCGCTGCAGTTTTATATACGTCTAAAATGTAATTTAGGTTAACTTCCTGTTTTATTTAGATGCTTTTATTTTGAAGGTCGAGTTTACGCTGTTGACAGGAAGTTGTTGTTGCTATGGAAACAACATGACTGCGAAAAGATATATCTTCTATAAAGACAGAGAAAGTAAAGAATAAAGTATATGTTTAAATGTTAGCACCCCCCGAAGAGGCACAAGGTTGGTATTAACTCTAATATAAAATTGTAGGTTGTGTCCTAATTCGTTTATAAGCTGTTAAAGGGGTGGGCGATATGACGATATATATCGTCGAGACGATATTAGGTCTCCACGATATGCCTTTTCAGAGATATCATATCTATCGTAATAGTGCACCAGGGTAGGATTTTCACGGCGGCCATGACGGCCGGTCTGGCCGTGAAGCCCCGAAAATAATTGTACGTCCTACGGCCACCATGGCCTGCGTGCCCCTGATACTGTTAAAATCTCGAAGTTGCTTTAAAAGAGTCAGAACAGTGGTTTCTGAACTGCGTTATTATGCTGCGTTCACAACGGACGCAAAGGGAATATTCTCATCGCTCTCTGCTGGAGTTTCACCGCGGCAGTCAGCTGTGTTTACTCCTGTCACTCAAACAGGACGCGCTGGAGAGGGGGCGGGGCTTATATCCATGTAAATACTGTGGTGGAAACCAACTACGACAAAATTAACCTATTTGACCGTGATTTAATTGTAATACACGTTTCAAAATGATGCCGAAGTAACTAAATACTGATAACGGTTAGTAAAAACCAAGCTGTCTAGTCAGGATTCAGACAGTATTGCACTTCATTTATTGTCTTGGTTGATTCTGTTGGCTTATATTTTATTTTATCAATAAGGTATTTTGTTTTTCCCTTTTGAAACAGATGTTCAGTTATGCTAAAGTCTTTGATTGCACTTCAAGTCTAAAGTTTGCATTTTAATTGTTTGGCACTGACTTTTCCTCATTGATGTTTTATGTTTTACTTAGTTATGTTTTACTCTCCTTTTCATGTTTATTGATGTTACATCACTGCTAGTGCTACCTAAAACAGAAAGTGATTTTTTATACTGAGAAACTGTGCCTTGAATATTTTATTTTATTTAGCAAGAGAGTGCACTTTACTTGGTGAGGAAACCAGTGTTAACGTTTGTTGTGTAGGGTGTAGGCCTACCTACTTGAACACTGAGGAAGCCATATCAAAATTCCTCTTGAATTGTTCATTCAGGGATTCATTGCAGAATTCAAACCAGCTTGAAATGGTATTTTGGTCTGTTACTCCTTTTTATTTTAGTTTGTGTAACCTTGTAGGTGGTTGTACTGTTAAGTAACTTGAAAAATAACCATAATAACTGACATATCGTCTATCGTGATACTGCTTGAAAAATATCGTGATATTATATTTTTCAATATCGCCCACCCCTGTTTTGTAGCTTTGCTGTCTGTTGACAGTTAACTTTTGGTAGTATGCTAAAGTGATTCTAATACGGATTGAGCCTAAATGTATTTGTTATTTTTGTGTCTTTATAGCTCTTACGTTGACTCTGGAGTTTCAATAAATTCTAAATCATCAGTAAAGTCTACGACCATATTTCGGAGGGATATGCTACAGCTAGCATTAGCTATTTTTACCTTGTTTACACTTAGCGGTCCTAAGTGTTAATCTGTGTATGTTACACTTGCATATATGAGATAATTAAGTGCCTTGTCTCTCTCTAGGTCGTCCTCAGACGAGCCCTCCATCGTCGCTTCCAGTCATCCCGGTTCTCCATACATCTGGCCAGTTCATTGGTACTTTGTGCTCCTGCGTCGTTCTTGAGGACGTCCATGTATGTTTGTGCGGGACGTCCTCGTGACCGATGCCCGTGTGTTGGTTCCCACAGCACCAATTTGCCGGCTGGCAGCTCTTGATGCCTTTGGCAATGTCCTGCTAGTCTCATTCTCCTGGCTGCAATTTTCTCGCTCACCCTTGGTATTCCCTCGTACAGGATCTTGTTGGTTACATGTACACTCTTGCTGATGTTAAGTACTGCTTGCAACATTCTGGTGTAGCATCCGTCTAGAGACTTTTGCAGGGTTGGCTTCAGGGTCCAGCATTCACCTCCATAGAGGAGAACAGACTCTACCGTTGCATAGAAGAAGCTGAGTTTGATTTGACGGGGGGGTTGGAGTTCCATACACTGGTCATGCCGTTCAGGGCCCTCCATGCAAGTGCCTTCCTCACCTTAAGATCTTGTTCGGTTGAGTTGACCCATGAGCCCAGGTACTTGAAGTCCTTGACTTCTTTAAGCACAGTGCCTTCTGTTGTTGTCAGAGGTGGATGTTCCGGTAAGATGTTATAGGTGATAACCTCAGTTTTCTTGGCGTTTAGCCTCAGGCCAACCTACAGTATCTTCTTTTTTTATTGTTTCACTCCTTTTGAATGTCAGTGGACTGCAAATAAGTCAATAAAGGAGCATGGCTGCTCATTCCCTGGCTCTCAAAAGAGTGTGGCTGGATGTTTAATCTATGTTCACACTGAGACAGTACAACACATAGAAAGAACAGTACACCTATTGTGTAAGTACATACAAGAAGGTCACACAGTATGATCACAAATACATAACATCTGTTCAAAATCTGTTTTTATTAAGAAGTATACAGGCTGCATGTGTTCTCAGCCTTGGAGAAACTTGACATGTTTTGGTATGTGTCTGAACCTCTCTATAGTGGCTCATTAATAAAACAGATATTTCAACGTGAGACTACTTTGTTCATTTACTGTTGAGGTTAATTTCAGTAGTTGTGTGCTATAATGTATTTACAAAGTGTGAAGAGGAGGCAACTTTTTTCATGTATTGTTACATAAGGATAGAGGATATTTGTTAAGTGTTATTATGGGAGAATTACTATTCTTGTGGTACTACTGCCTTATTAGGCCCATATTGAGCATATTAAGACCAAACAACTTCCTTACTTGCAATAAATAAGCACTAATTAGAGGGTTATTGAGGAAATATATATAATGGCCTATTACTTGTAGAATAAGGCATTAATAAGTGTTTTATAATGACTAATAAAGAGCCAATATACTTCTAATATGAATGTTAATTAACAACTAGTTGATGGTTAATTTGTGTACCTTAATATAAAGTGTTAGCAAAAGTTCTTATTGCAGCTCAAATGTAGCTAGCAGTGCTCTGAGCAGCTTCAGGCTTTCTTTTCCAGGCTGTAAACCAGTCAAGGAATGAATATTTAAACTGTCTTCCTGTTGGATCAACCTGACTTCCTTTTAAAGTATACTCTCTCACAACCAGTACAATGTCCTCTCACATAATCTGTGATAAACTCTCAAAAACACAAGCACACACACACACACACACATACACACACACACACACACACACACACACACACACACACACACACTACAATTCCTCTCTCACATACACTATCATTCTCTCTCACACACAACGTTTTCTATCTTGCATACACTACTAGAGTATTATATATATATATTGTTGTATGATGTTGTCTGTAAGTGGGAATAATAATGATTCTAAGAAAGTACAGTTTGGTATGTAACTGAGTCTGATGTATGGCCCAGACAAAAGTGTGTGAAAGAGAGTATGATTGTGTGTGTACAAGTGTTTAGCTATATGTATAAAAGAGTTTAATGGTGTATGAGTGAGTTCTGATATTGTTTGCAAGACCAAGTATGAGTTGTGAGCTAGACGGCCTCTCATAGTTTTCTCCTTACTTTGATGTCTTATTTAACTGCTCTTACATTAATACAAAACCATTCATCATAAACAACTTTAATGTACCTGCCCTGAGAAAACTGAAACGTTGACTTTAATTAAATGTATAATGTCAACAGATTTCACACAACTGCTTGAGGTTAGTTGAAAGCAATAATATTCATTTTAGATACAAAATATGTTAGGTTTAACTTAATATTATTCTTTTCAACTAACCTAATACAGTTATATACAATCTGTTAACACAATGCATTCATTTATAGACAAAGTTTCAGTTTTTTCAGCGTGATTTACATGAATTACTGCAGTGAATATAGAAAGAACAGACACTGAAAACGTCTTCAAAAATTGAAATGTTTTTGATTGGTGAGAGTGTTCTATCTGATGTATGAACATAATCTAGGGTTACCCATTCATTTTCTATGGCGGTCATTTTTGACTAGGATCATCACAGGTTTACAACGTTGACAAAACCTAAACAAATTAAATGAAAGTGGTGATCAGCAATTGTATATGTTCAAATGCCTACTGTGGACGATATCATAAGGCCTTGGGGCAATCAAATGTAAAACACAATATTTATGATTGATCAAAGTATTAAATCGGTCAGATTTGACCCGAACAGGAGGGTTGGTTAAACCCAGATTCCAGGAAATCTCTTTAAACCCTACATTGTCTCCTCTGCTAATAGGTACGCAGGCTTTTATCTCCCCTCTTGCATCTAGCGTGATGCTTTCAGAGCAGGCATCATAGCGTCCTCTGTTTCCACTGACCTGAGGGATCCTTTCTTGATTCTTTGTGCTGCTTCGGCTCTGCCAGCTAAATGGAGGTTAGAGAGAGATTGCATCCATTATTGAGGTATTCAATTCAAATGTCACCCGTTTTCCACTTGGCACTGTTTTCTCTTCCCTAATGTTTGCTCGGGGCGCAGTGGGGGGGGGGGGGGGGGTTTTTTTTTCAGCACTGAGAGGGACTTTTTCTGCAGACATTAGCGGGGACGGATGCAAGGTGACACCGGTGTAAGTCACGCCACTTCACCTTGCACTCTAACACCTGGACGTTCTCTCTCCGCATGGTGAGTATCCTCCTGAGCACAGGCCTCTGAGACGCGCTGATTGTAACTATTCATCATCCGGCGGCCACTTAATTGGCCCAAAAGTAGATTGTAGGGTGGCACCGGCCCCTCAGGTGGGCGTGGACAGAATACAGTTCAGCTCAGACGCTGGAAGTCCTCGAGGTGCTCACATGGATAAACCCACTCCGTCTCCACGCGCAGGTCACCCATTTAGCTACCACAGACTGGGCTTTCATTACCCGGTTACCCTCCTGTCAGTGCAATTCAGTTCTATCATCCCTCAACCCAGTTGATATTAACAGGTAATTTGTAAATGTCACTTTGGGTTAGACACCTCATTTTCTTCTTTTTCCAACAATCCGGCAGTCACAAGCTAATTTTTCTTGTCTTTTGAGAAAGGTTTTCATTCACAAATAGAGTTATGGTCCACTAAATAAATTAGAGTAATTGATTAGAGAAAAAAAAGTGATTTACCGTAACCTATTAGAGTCAATCAATGACATACTACCCAGGATTCCTTTAGTTACCGTAATGCATGTCTGCCGTCATCCTGGAGACACTCTCTGAGAATGAAATGAGATGTGAGGAGATGGTGAAGTACTGTATTTAATATCTTGTCACACACAAACACCTGCACACACACTCATTTATTCAATCACACACAAAAGCAGGAAAATGTAGCCTGAATGTAAGAGCACTGTTTAATTCTCAGACTACATTTAGTAAGACATCTTAATTTGCCAGGTTTATTTGTAGAGCAGATTTTATACACAAAGGCAATTCAAAGTGCTTTACGCAATATATAAAACAATTGTCATTTGATTTGTATAGAATCACTTAAAATAAAATGGATAATGGGTTCTAAGATGGAAGCGACCAAGTTATTCCTTTAAAGCTGCTCGTTTAGCATGTACTCAGGATTGAGTCCTTATCCTGGAAAGGAGTTACCATTTTAGCACTTCCTGTTCCTTCATCTCAAAGTCAATGTTTTTAAAAGTGTTTTTGGTTATTTTCAAGAGATAAGGTCAGTGGTTAACTCAAACTAAGGAGAGTTTCACGGTTCATTCTAGAAACAGATCTGTGAATAGCCCGCTGGTCTGAAGCTCTAATGTGCCCCAAAAGGTTAGTGTTTAGTGTTGGTGTAAAGTCATGTGACCTTCATGTAGTTCCTTTAGACTCTAACGTTAGGTTTTTCGTTGTGGCATTTACTCTTTGAAAAGAAGTGGTGTTATTAATATTTGGAGATTATCCTGCTGAACACAGTTTATACGTATCATAAATGTGTGTTTGCTAAAGTTTTCTGCTATTTTCCCACATTCAGTAAAATAATCCCATTGCTTTTGTCGATGGAGCCTTGTGATGCTGACTTCCAGGTCTGCCAAAGAAATGTGTCGTTTCTGCACCGCTTCATAAAGCAGGTTCTTCTGTGAGCTGACTTCCTGTTGTCTCCCTGTACACATCAATGGCATCCGATCATTTAACAATATTGCTCAGCTTGACCTTTGCGCTTTAGCTTGAACTTGTTTTGGACCAAATTGATAACATTCTGATTTAAGGAACTAAATGTGTTTGTTTGTGACAATTAAACAACACATTTTCAATGCTTTACAGTCCCTTCTTTTGTAAATATTGAGAAGGGGAGAAGTTATGTTTGGGCCAGTGTGCATCATGTGACCCTGCAGTACTCAGAGCAACCATCACTCCAAAGTCAGCTCACACTCGGCAGGGTTCCTGGGAGAGGATTCATTAAGACATTCAAGTTGGATTTACCACATTATTACCACACCTTATTTATAACTACAAGTGTATAGTTATTTCGTCTTCCTGCTGTTTTCACTGCATGTTCCCACCATGGCAACTATCACAACCTGTATTTAAAAAAGGAAATCTAGGGTCTCCAATTGTGCTTCCATACTCCTTACAGTTTGTCCTTATTTGTGTGAAATGTGCTTGGATTGAAATGGTACAATTATTTTCCTCACTTAACTTAAAGCTGCTTTAATCGGTAGGTTAATATTTATTTTTGAAGGGGTTGCTCGTATAGTGGAAAACATTTCCCGGCAGTTCCCATCACTTGTACAGAGGATTAGCTTATTTGGCTCGTTGTATTGAATAAATAAAACTAAGACTACTGCTTTAGTTCAGTGTCACTGCTCTCCAGACGCAGCTACTACACCCCATCAGCCGCACCAAAAAGCTCAAGTTGTAAATAGAGATATTAGGCTATATCTTATTGGGCTTCATAAATTGAGGAGCTCTTTTCCAAAACGCTATAAAAGCCAAATTGAAAATTGAGTTTGTTGTGCCATTTTTGCTGTGTACTGAACCTATTCACTGCTCTATCAACGTTTCATGCCAAATCGCTATATATCCTATATATATATATATAAATTTAATATTAACAAAATGTGTGGGTCTAGGTAAAAAATGTCATTTTCCTGACAACTATTAAAATGGATATATAGCGTTTTGGAAAAGAGCTCCTCAATTACTTAAAGTCTAATATAACATACTGGTCTTTTTATTTTGTATTTTGCACCTCATACATGTAATATAGGTTTTTACTATTTAATGTCAAATGGTAGCTCTTATTAGTAATCTGTAGTCAAAGGGAACACTTCTTGCTACTGAACCATGCATTTATTTGGTTTTTCACAAGAACATCCATAGAACTATTCTGCATTTCCCTTCTAAAATAAATAAAAAAATCTATCTTCATTCATTCTTTCAGACAATATTTCAAATAATAATCATTATAATTAAGAACATGGACATAAGGACCCAGCAGGTTAAGGGATTCATGTTTCATTTCACTCAGCTAGAAGAGTCTAATAAGGAAAATGTACTGTAATGTAAGAAAAATAATTCACAATATTACCACAGCCAAAAATCCCAAATAATATTTGAGGATATTATATTGATACATCTCTCTGCTTCAGGTGGCACAAGCATACAATGTGTTAGTAGCAATAAATCAATTCAGACAAAGCATACATCATGTATTAGTTATCAAGGTCCACATTTTTACAAATTATTCAGTCTAAAAATGTACATCGTGGTGTCTGCAATTCAAAAATACACATAGAGCACACACTTTAAGTTTCAGGGCTTTTATTGCTTTTGTTCTCCAGTTGTCTCTGAAATGTTACATGACCATCACTCAAAATAGCATTCAAGCTAATTCCCCAGTCAGCCAGTGCATCGGCTAAGTGGAATTCAAGACTGATTTCACCATGTGATACCGTGAGCCTGCAGCCTAAAAGCCTCCGTGTGATTGATAAATATAAGAATTGAGGAGACGTTCCGACTGGGGAAAGGCCTCTGTCATTAAAAATATGGTGTCCGTAATAAAGAGGAAATAGAATTAGCAGCGAGAAGGATGAAGGGGAGCCAATTGCTGTAAATATTCTAAAGACTGATCGACATCCTCCTCCTCCAGCCACAGCAGAAAGTCATTATGTGGTTTTTGGATATAGGTTCCCCATGACCGCATATTTATTATCTATCTAAATAGAATCACTTACCTCAGATGCTGCCTCTGATAGCCAGTCACCACAAATATCAGTTCCCCCGGTGCCTCTGCCGGCAATTTTACATAAGGCCAAATGATTATGCTTGCAACCAGACAGGATTGCATTTTGTTGTTAACTTGATCCGTGGTTTCCTGTGAGAAATACCCATTTTCAGAGGGAGATTTTTCCCTCTAAGAGTGTATATTCAACACTGTTTGACATCCTCCGCGGTGGAAAATGAGGTCAGTGGTAGAAAGTCAGTGCACTTTTTAAAAACAGGGAAAGAAAAATACCTCCTCATAGTTCCAAGACTGTGATGTGTTCCATTAGCCTCCTCCATGATCCCACATCTTTATTTATTCCACCTTTATTTTGTCGGTATGGTGCAAATTTAGATGTATCTTTTTTTCTGTGCCGCTTTTGTTCAGGCGTTAAGAGTTATGGCAATATGTATTACAACGGGAGCTGCAGCACAATGCCTATTCATGAAGGCAACTTATGCAGTGCTCAAAAGCATGTATGCACATAGGTATTGGCCCATTTGTCAAGCCAGGAGAGCTAATTATCTCATGGCGTGCGATATTGTTTTCAAGCCATGCATTTCATTGTGCAACATTAAAACATACGTGGTGCAGGCAGCACAAATGGTTTCCATGAGTATGAATGCATTAGAACATTTTGGGAGGGGATGTTGTATTAGAGCTCCACAGGGATATCAGCATGCTGCACCTCTTTTGGTTTGTCATTCATCTTCCTCGGCTGGGGCGGGGACAGAACCAGTGGGTAGTGACGCCTTCAGCCAACTTGGCAGGTTAATGAAGGTAATTTGATTTCATACATAATGGCTGCCCATGCCAAGCGGGGCCTAATTGTGCTCAGCGCCTGGGCGTCATTTCGTGGTACCAGCCGAGGCCCCGTGTATTTCCTGAAGGTTGTGCGGAGGCAAACAAGATTCAAGCGAGATGGAACCGATAGCTCAGTTTCATCTGCTAATAGTTGATCTGATTTCCCTGTCAGCTGTGAGCGCTGCTGTCACAGTGTGAGGCCGGCAGCTCGGTTTTAGTGAATCAGGAAAGTTCATTACTACATGGCAAACAAACACCATGGTAGGCCGTACAGTCCTGGGATGACTCTAAAGGAACATGGTGCTCTACACACAGTGTTATTTATTACATTGATTTGATATTATCCATGTGGAATCTGTTGTTGTGTGCTCTGTCAGTCATCTTAGGCTGCTTTTCAAAGATATGTTACTTGTTTTAACTGTATTTTTCTCTCATGTACATTTGTAATTTTAATATTAACATACAGTTGGATTTTCAATCTATGAAAATGTAATGGTATACAGTAGGGGTGTAACGGTTCACAGAAGTCACGGTTCGGTTCATACCTCGGTTTGGGGGTCACGGTTCGGTACGGTTTCGGTACAACAAGGAAAAGCAAAAAAAAGTCGCAAATGCATAATTTTTTTTCCTGTTATTTATTTTTAACAGTAGTGCAAGTTTTGGTATGAAAATAAGGAACTCTAACATTTGGAATCATTAACTGTACTACACAGTTAAAAACAAACCACAAACAGTAACACACACTCAGATGGCCATATTATTTATAATAATGTCAAACAAAAAGGTTCAATAAGCTGTAAAACTAAAAAGAAAGTCTTGAAAATATTAAAATAAATAATAAGAAAGTGTTTCAATCACAATCAATAAAAGGCAAAACAGAACTGTATAACATCTCCTGATGTCAAAATATAAAATAAATACAATGATAAATATAAAACAAAATAAAATCTGTACCTTTAGGAGCAATGTCTAACATGTGTAATTAACTTGTGAGTGTGTGAGGCCATTATGCCTAACTAAAGGTACTCAAGCTTTACTCTATTTTCAAGTTTTTCTTCAAAAAGATGAGTTTGTCTACGTTGTCAGTAGTGAGGGCAGATCTGTTGGCGGTAACTATGTCACCTGCTGTCGAGAAAACCCTCTCGCTGGGGACTGAGACTGACTCGGATGTGATGGAGCATGTTTGATGTGTTACCACTAGCATACCGCACTGCTGTAACAACGCCGACACACCGCCCTCGTCCGATCCACAACTCGCTCCCCATCGTTATTGTAGTCCACAGGGAACCCGAAATGTTCCCACACAGCTGATTTAAAAGAAGCAGGTGGGTTCTAGCTCCTGTGTGTTATCTGAACTCGCCATAGCTGCTAACTTTTCTTCTTCATGTATTGTGTTCGTTTTGTTGTGTTTTCTTCTTGTTCTTCATTTGTTATTTACGGGCGGCTGGCTTTTCGGCGCAATACCGCCCCCTGGATTATATATAGTGTAGTGGATACTGCCCTGAGTGACAGACTTGTTTCCCACTCGTAAAAAAAGGCGTATTCGCCGTGTGACTGCATGTGCCGAACCGTGACGTCCGAACCGTGACGGTACGGGACGAATACGGATACCGTTACACCCCTAGTATACAGTGAATTCATTTTTAAACTGCCACGTTTCCATTGTTGGACATGCTTTCAAATGTTGATGAAGTTGTCAATTTGTACCTTTCAAGACTGATAATAAAAGACACTGTAAAAACTGAAAAGTTGACTTTAATTTGATGTATTATGTCAACAGATTTCACATAACTGTTAAAAGCAACAATATTAAGGTAAACTTACATTTTCAGTATATTATTACCTATGTTTTTTCTTTATTCATTAAACTACACTTCAATCTGCTAGATAGTTGGATGCAAAGACACGCTGAGATGAAAGTATTTAAAGCAGCGCAGTTTCTGCTGTAGTTGGAAGTATAGCCACCATGTTGATTGGAGCCGAAAGTGGACAATTTGTTTTAATATGGCCTGTTTATATCTCATAACATGACTCTAAATAAACACCATCAATTGTATAGCCATGAATATTTTCAATAATACATTGCATTCTCTTATTTGTATAACTAACCATATATACATTACATTATTTTTGTTCTACGTCTAACTAAACATCTGAAGAAAACAGCATTTCTCCTCAGAATTGAATTCAATTACAAAATAACGGTAAGTTGGACTGAGTCTGAAACACACCATCATAAAGTTAATTAGTGTTTTTTCTCACCCTATAATTGGATCCTAATCAGCATCGGGGTTCAAGCTATTTTGCTGAGACCTCTTCATTTGATCCTTATCTACAAAGCCGTAGTAGATATTATAGGCCATATTCCTTTACTCTGTAATACAATCTAAATGGATCTTGTTTCAAAGCCTCAAGGACAGTCTGCGATGAGCATGACTTGATTGCAATTTCCTGCTTATCTTCATAAATGTTGGTAAACATCAAAATATACAGATCAATTTAATAGGTTACAAATAAAACTTCAAACCATAGGATTGGTTAATATTGCAAACCATGATTGTAGCCAAAACTGTCAAACAGTCCTCAAAACCAGGTCACTAAGTCTACAGTTGAAAGCATGCTGGTGAAATTTCAAAATAATGGGAATATACTAGGAAAAATATTATACAGATCATTTAGTTTTGTTACCATAAAGAACGTTTGTTTATTTAAAGAAATTATAATTTCGGGCGGACAGCGGGGCAAAGCAGAAGCCGAGAAGGGGGACTCGGGCGGACGGCCCGGGGGCAAAGCAGAGGCCGAGAAGGGGGACTCGGGCAGATGGCCCGGGGGCAAGGTAGAGGCCAAAGTCTCTGGAAGAGGAAAGTCAGAGGGCCGAAGACAGGGGTGAAGGCCTCGTCGGGGTAAATTAGGGGGCCAGACTCGAGGGAGAAGGCAGCGGCTGGGAAAGTCAGGGGGCCGGGCTCGAGGGCGAAGGCAGCGGCTGGGGAACTCAGGGGGCCGGGCTCGAGGGCGAAGGCCGTGGCTGGGGAACTCAGGGGGCCGGGCACAAGGATGGGCAAGAAGGCGACGGCGGGACAGGTCCAGAGGACGGGCAGGAAGGCAGTGCCGGGACAGCTCCGGAGGATGGGCAGGGAGACGGCGTAGGCCGCGATGGGGCTCCTCCGGGGTCAGCTGGATCGCCGGAGCAGGAGCACAGGGATCGGGAGCACTGGGAGCTGGAGATGGCGGAACCCCCGGTGGTACAGGAACCGGTGTCGGCCGGACAGGAAACGGAGCCGTCGGGACAGGTGCAGACGGAACCCTGGACAGAACATGGGCTGGTGTCGACGGGACCGCCGCCGGAACAGGACAAGATGTCGGCGGAGGAGGCGTCAGCAGGACCCCCAACAGAACTGGACATGGTGTAGGCAGGACTCCCGGCAGGTTAGTATCTGGTGGCAGCGGGACCTCTGACTGAACAGGATTTGGAGCTGGCTGGACCTCAGACGGAACAGGTGTTGGCAGGACCCTCAGCGGAACCCCCAACGAAACAAGACAAGGAGTTGGCAGGACCCCCGGTGAGACAGGTGACGGCTGGACCCCCAACGGAACAGGACACAGAGTTGGGACTTGAGAAGGGACTTGAGTAGGGACTTGAGTAGGGACTTGAGTAGGGACTAGGGAAGTGACTAGAGAAGGGACTAGAGAAGGGACTAAAGAAGGGACTAAAGAAGGGACTTGGGAAGGGACAAGAGGAGGAACTAGAGAAGGGACAAGAGAAGGGACTAGGAAAGGAACCAGAGGAGGGACTGGAGAGGGGACTAGAGAGGGGACTAGAGAAGGGACTAGAGAAGGGACCATGGCCGCTGGGGCCAGAACTGGGGCCGGGACCATGGCTGCTGG
>CALSBZ010046918.1:4151169-4161550 GCA_943591055.1 Gobionotothen gibberifrons
TATATATATATATATATATATATATTGAGGATACTGAAGGAAATGCAGTATGGGATTGTACTACCTACTGTACTAGTTATACACCCCATCATATTAAAGTCAATCGGTAAGATACGGTATTTTACAGCCGCTCCGTGTATCCTCCCTTACAGAGATCAGTAGATATGAAGCATGCTGTTGTGCAGGTTTACACATCTTAATGCTTGTGTGCATAAGGAGTGTGTTTGGGGGGGGCTGGCCCTTTGCTGACTTTGTCCTGACATTCATTCCCACACTATATCAGCGGCAGAGGGGGATGCAACGGACGCCCCCTCCTCACAGATCAAAGAGGGGTGTGCCACGCTGCTGTGGGCTTACTTGAGAGACTACCAACATGAAAACACCACATCCCAGTCCACAGTGGGGGGCCGGTCTGTAATTGTGTCTTGTCAGACCTCTAAAGTCCCTCTCACAGCTTCGTTCCTGACATTTTCCTCCAATGAATTTATTTTTCATTCTTTGGTATTTTGGCGACACTGCCACTTGCGACCAAATGTAGCTCTTCTTCTCCCACCATGTGTACTGCGAGCCAATGATAAAAGTGTGAGGAGAATGTATGAAGAGAGAATGTTCACATCAAGAAAAGGTCACATCAAGCATCAGATGAACGGGCAATTTCACAAGTGATGTATCAGTAATGATTCATCTGCTTATATATGTGCAATGTCCAACATTTAGCAAGAACAGAGACTGTCCCTGAGACCTGTAGCTGTCAATATGGAAAATAAAATCCATATGATCCACCCATAGTCAAAAATGCATCAAACATAAAGCTGTGTGTGTGAGTCACTACTGTTCCCAAGTTGCATTGATTTGACACTATTATGTAGAATTTTGCACAAAACTAAATTCTGAGCTTTATTTACTACGGTTTCTGAGATTGTTTTGAAGAGGTAAAGAACACAGGCAAATAAGAATAGGGTTCACTGTTTTTGGTTTGACCTATTAGCAAGACATTCCTTAAATGTCTTAGAACTGAATTCATTACAATATATTTCCTGTAAGAATGTAGTCTTCTGACCAATCTAATGTGGTCCAGCTGCTCTTGCAGTAATAAGTAGTGCCTTTCTTACTGTCCAAATGTGCACAGTGTAGTGACTGCTTTTTCCTCTTTTGTTTTCTTAGTTATGTTCTCTGTATTTTATGTGTATGTGTTTTGTGTTATGTGTAACGTTGCTGCCTTCTTGGCCAGGTCAGCATTGTAAATGAGATTTTATCTCAATGCTTTTTTATTTGGTTAAATAAAGGTTAAATAAAACAAATACAAATAATAATAATGCTGGGGCGTTGTTCAGTTTTACTTGAAAACACTTTTTAGTGGTAACACTTTACGGTAAGGGTACATGAATCATCATGAATGCACGCATGACTTAATGCGTGAAAAAGCATGAATTCATTCATGTAGTACTTCATGAACTATCAGTAATGTACAGGTATTAATGGTATCTCATGCATGACTTAATGCAGGAACAATACCTTAATTAATGCATCAACTAAGGTATCTCAATCATCATGACTTCTGAGTTATTAATGATGTTCATGTCTTCTTCATAAAGATCTGCAGTTAAAGTGTCAGGCCAAACAACTGACCAGTGACAGCAATTCAAAGTGTTGTAAGCATGACTTTGTCATTACTTCATCATGTTTGTGCCCCTTCAAATAAAGTGGTGACCTGTTCCATCGTTTACACTGATAACTAACATATGATTAATGGTCAACACATTGAACAGGGTTGGAGTCAACACTTTGAATTCAATAGACTACATGCACTGCTATGACCGACCGACCGACCGGGGCACCACTTTATTTGAAGGGGCACAAACATGATGAAGTAATGACAAAGTCATGCTTACAACACACTTTGAATTGCTGTCACTGGTCAGTTGTTTGGCCTGACACTATAACTGCAGATCTTTATGAAGAAGACATGAACATCATTAATAACGCTCGCATCTTACGGAGGCGGAGCTAAGACGCAAGGAAAGGAGGCGAGTGAGGGAAAGGAGGAGTCGAGGAGGGGTATTGAGATGAGGCTAATGTGTGTGTCTCCCGCTCTCATCAGCGTCAGCCCCGCCCCTGAATGTTTCCACCTGTGCCAGTTACCTTTTGGTTAAATTCCCCAGCCTTCCCTTGTCTTGTGTCAGTTAGTCTTGTCCTGTCTCCATGTCAATAGTCTGCGTACCAGCAATTACTTATCTTGTCTCAAGCCTGATTCATGCTCCTGATTTACTTTGTAAGTTGTGTTCCTCACTTAGTGAGCGATTTTCTTTTGTGCCTTTTTGAGCCTTTTTTCACCTCGTTTAAGCGTGTTGATCATTTTTTGTAATCCTATTTTGAAATAAAGTATTTTACTCATACTTTACCTCTGTCTCCCGGGTCGTGCATTTGAGTCCTTTACCTTGTGTTTCCAAGTTTGTGACTTGGAACTGACCACAATGGACTCAGCCGACCCAAAGACACTTCACGCCGCTCTGCCAGCCCAAGGCGTGAGGATTTTTCAGCTGGGCTTAATCAGCCAAAGAGTTAAAGAGCTTGTAGGACGCCAGGCCGAGCTCCAGGATTCCGTCTCTACACAGATACAACAGCTGTCTACGCAGATGCATAAATTCATCGCTCACCTACAGACTGCTCCTCCGATGACGTCATCCACTGCTGGCGGCTTTCCTGTCGAGAATCCTGCTGACGCCGTCAATCCGATCCAGGCTGTTTCTTCATCATTACGGCTGGCTCTTCCGGAGAGATTCTCCGGAGACTCCATGAACTGCAGAGCCTTCCTTGTGCAGTGCGATCTGCATTTCCAACACAACCCAGGGGCTTTTTCATCAGACCATGCTAAAGTGGCGTTTATCGTGTCCCATTTAACGGGAAGAGCTGCAGCCTGGGCTACTGCAGAATGGTCCAGAGACTCCGAGCTTTGCTATTCATTAGCCGACTTCATAGACACTATGAGTCGCATATTTGATCACTCGTTCGTGACAAAGACTGTTCTTTAGAGGGTGGGCCATAGGGGGTTACAAGCTCAGTGTTAGAGTGGCACTGTCCAGCTCTTCTGAGCCGCCTCTCGCAATCAGAGGCTGAGCTGTTGCCACTTTGGTTGGTAGCTAATGAACAGCTAATATCAATAGATCCGGCATCAAAATAATGGCTGTTAAGGTCACATAAACTGTCATTGAGACTGACGAAATTAATGCAAAGTCCACATTTATGTAAAAGGTCTAATGCAAAACATCTCTTTGTTTGGCATTATGGCACACAATGGGAGTCAATGTCATATGTCACACTTGCGCTATATTGGCTAGCGCTCCAACACATTGTACATGATAGGCTTAGGGGCGGGACATCTCTTAGCGGTTGACCAATTACAACAGAGCCGGCCAGCTAACCAATCAGAGCAGACTGGGCTCAGAGGGTGAAAGGAGGTGCTGCAGTATGAGAAAAATAAAGAGCTTTTTTAACATTAAAGCATGGAGACATGTCCCAGTAGAGACACTACATACTGATATAAACCAGAACATGGGCAGAATATGTCCTCTTTAATGTTGCAGTTTAATGTATGTAATGGCAAGAGAGTGGCAAATGTGGCAGAAGGGGATAACTTTACTATGGGCTTTGAAATAAATCATCTGTAAGGCCCTGAAAATTCAAGCAGTTCTAAATACATTCATTGTCATATCTTTCATCTTTTTTACTCAACAAAAATGACAGTAACTAATAATACAGACAGACTGTATTAACTTGATGATAAGTTCAGCTCAAACACCCTCTGTAGTTAATATTATACCGTTCAGTACTACACCTCTGACTTACTGTGGTGCTCCTTGAAATGTGCCCGTGCTAACATGCTGTATGTTACTGAGAGGACTAAAGATTAGCATATGACATGACAGATTACATTAAGTCATGTCTGCGCTGTACTTTATGACATTAGCCTCTTAGCCTAGGCATACAGATGCATGCAAATGCTCCTCCAAACCCTCTTATTTAAATCTTCTGCATGACATGGCACCTTTGATATGATTATTAGTCATCTAAGCGACTCGACTTCACCCTCATCAGATAGGAGATGTCAGCCAAGGTGAGAAATGATGGCTACTTTGAACATGAACCTTGACAAGCTGCGGTGAAACACTGGAAAGCGACTGACTGAAAATGTTATTTAACAAAGAATGTCTTGGGAGGTTTGTCTTACTCTGACTGGGATTTCCATGCAGAACTTAATAAAAAAACGTTTCACAAAGTCTCACCGTATCCTCGACATAACAGGAGAAAGTTATTAAGAATGTGGTTGTTCTTTTCATGCTGTCCAACTCGTTAGTAACAGAAGTCAGTGTGTCTCAGTCAGAGCGGCTGCAGATGGCTGTCCAATTTGCCCCGTGTATAGAGTGAATCATCACAATCGCACATAATCTGCTGTTTAATACAGGCCTTTTGCTTCAATTTGTTTAAATGATACACTAAAAAAAATGGAGGTATATCTTTTAAAAACCTGTAAGCGACACAGAATACTGAGTTATCACACAGTGTGAAAGAAATCAGCTATATTGATATGTTAGCCTCATTCCGATTGTCAGTCTCATCCGGTGTTTGCATACAGTGATCCTCACAGTATCCTACTCGTTGGGGAGGTAGGGATTGGATATCCTTCTCTCCAATTATTCCCAGTGTCATCAGAAAAGCCTGCAACACCACTCGAGTGTCTTGTCTGTGCTCTGTGGTCTTTAATCTTAATTATGAAGCTATCATTACAGCATGAACCCTGGGCTGCCAACAGTGGAGCCCTGGGCTCATCTGCTGTGAATCAATCAAACTAAGTTCTGCACTGGAGGACTTTTTCTCTTTTTTTCAGTCAGGTCATTTTGATTCTCCCTTATCTCATTTTCATAATTATGCTTGTCCTTTCTCTAATGGACTGAAAAAGCTATACCTCCCGAAGCTCTAGTCTACATGGTCAAGTATGAATATTTCAACAGTGTTGCAACCTTGAACGTCTGACCTTTGGTTGCAAGCAGAGCTTCAGTGAGTAATCCAAGACATCAGAATGTGTTCCCTGCCATGCTTGTTAATGGAGCCTTGTTAATAGCATGGGATGAGACAAGAACAAAATAACTTCAGTGGTTTATTGTTTATGAGAAGGTGTTAGATACGGAGTTATGTATCTGTGAAACGCCCTCGTTCACACTCAAATTGTCAGCTTCTGCTGTAAATCAAGGCAGTTAAATTGGATGACAGAGAGAAAGTTGGCAGCAGCCAATGACAAATTCTCCCTATCTCAAACGCAGCTGACATCTTAAAGCTGTGATCAAGTGGAATGATCAAAGGCATTCAGTACTCCACTGAGAGTACAGTATGTGTGTGTGTGTGTGTGTGTGTGTTTCCTTTTTATTGATCTTGATGAATACAGCACTGAATGCACAGGAGATGACTCATCAGGTGTTAAAATAAACTAAACTAAAGTTATGTCTGGTGGAAACCAGTCTTATCATTGGGAACAAGTAAGGCTTACTATCTTGTACTTCACAAGAAAAAGTTAGTTAGCCTGGTTTACAAGCTCTCTCTTTTCAAGCAGAGTCATTTGAGTTAAGACAGTCTGGGCGTTTGCTAATGCTAGCTGAACTATAATGCAGCGCAAAAACAGTGTGCAGAAGCTGTGGATGTATTTCTTTATTAGTTTATTTAACATGGAGAGTGTGATAGACATATCTGTAGTTAGCCGATAAGCTATTTTTCATGGCTATACTTAAGCCTCTGTTTCACAAATAGCTTTTCTTTCTGCTTGGAAGCTAAGCAGACTAACCCCCTGATCCCACCGGGAGCGTCTGCGCCGCGTAACGGCTGCGCCGCGGGGTTTTTAGCGATCGCGGCCACTCTAGTCAATGGGTGCTATTCCACCAGACCCGCTACGCCACGCTACGCCACGCTACGCCGTGACTCGAAGCGTCCCAGAAGCTCCTCGCCGCAAGGAATTTCTAAAATATAGGATGAATCCTATTTTTGATGCGGCGCAGCCGTAAGGTAATGTCGGGCAGGCAGGAAGTGGAACGTTCAGACCATATATAGCATATATACACACACACACAAATTAATTTTGCAGCCCCTATCCCTCCGTAGTCTTTCAAGTAGGAGGAGAAATGCCAGCGTTCTCCTCCGGTTTACAGGCACTGTGTAAATTATATATATAGAATAATTATGATGATGAATGCATTGTTTTACCACTAAAATACAGCAACATATCTTTGATTCATGTCGTTTATAACTGGGATATTACAATTATTCTTAACTTTGTCTGTAGTCTACAACACAACAAAATAGGAAATAACAACAATAAACACGATTTAAACAGACACAAACATAAACCATGTAACTACGTAGCCTACTTGTAGAAGTACAAATGTCCAGGAAATATTCCAAAATCAACAACAACTGCGAGGCTGCACATATGACGCTCCGCTTCCGCAACGTTTTGAAACGCGCCTGGTGGGTTACGACGCAGGAGGAGGTCGCAGCACGGCGCAGCCACAACGTAACGCAGCGCAGACGCTCCCGGTGGGATCAGGGGGTAAGACTAAGCTAACTGTCACTTACCTTGCTAGCTCTCTTTTTTCGAGTGGAAGCAAGTTAGCCTACCTTGCCAGCTTCCACATTCCTTTTGTTTTTACAAAACAGCAGGAGGCGTTATTGTTCAGGAAAAGTAGCATTAATCTGCAGTTGATAACCAATGCTATATTAGCTTCTTGATGTCAAAAAGCTGCCAACAGAAATCTCCATAAAGCCTGACTGGATTTCAACAAAACATTCTGAAAAGGGTTTTCAGCCTATCTTCTTTAAAACATTTGTAGCTGAAGAATTGTTGCATTTCATATTTCCTTTTACAAAAAGTTAAGGAAATGTTAATGCTGCCATGGTTAAAATTAAGAGGTTTATTGTATGCATTGTTCTTATCTGTAGCATTAATTATTCTGTAGACCAGTAGGCAAGTCTTAATTTAAAAGAGATACATTATCCGTGAACTTATGAATCTTCAGTCCCCAGTGTAGAAACTCAAATGAAATCCTACACAAAGACAAGCTGTGAGTCACATCATTCATCATTATAGGCGATGAAACAGATCAAAGAGTAGATGAGTTGAGCTTTTCAGCTTTCGACAAGCCCTGCAGGTATATACGGTATTGCTTTCCACTGTCCGTGCCACCTAGTTAAAGCACAAAGGGAAAAGATCCTGACAGTGAGCATATGACAGAGAAGATTATGTTGAGTTCAGAGGTCAAATTTCTTTAATGCACAAAACCCTCCAAAATACCTTTTATTGCTGTCTGTGAGAAAGCTAAAGCCTAATTTTAATGCGATTGAACGAAGGTCCTCATTGGTTTTAAAATATGCAAAGAAGAACATGCTAACATTAACCACTGCCTACATTATTTATCCTCCTGAAAAGTGTTTTATCAGCACTAGGCCTGCTTTACTTTACTTTTGAATATTCAAATTGGAGCGGAGCTAAAATATCTACCGTGCAAAAAAAAGGCTCTTTTACATTTGATTTTCAAATTAAGCTTGCAATCTCATGTTTGGTTAAAAAAGGTTTGGAGCTGCATTTTTTAAGGAAATTCCAAAGGTCTAACTACCCACAATAACCATTCTTTTTTTATAAGTGACTAAAATACAGGTTTTGACTGAAGCTCAAGCTAATTTCAGTGACAAAATAAATACATACACATAGGTTCATTTTGAGCATCATGGTATAGAAAAAAATAAATAATACGGGTATACTGAAATGAGATGATGATGCAAAGTTTGTATTTAGGGATTTTGATTCCACTTTAAGCAATGATAAAATCGTCTTCAAAACATTTGTGAATTGAAATGTATCAAAGCATGATGTGATAGTACTTGAAGCTTCTCAAAGGTCCTAAAGGAAATGTGTTCACATTCACATAACACCATAAGGTCATAAACTAACAGATGTATCTCTCACCAGTTACTTTTCGCCCATTTTTCACTCCTTAGTGGTGGATTCCTTCCCTGATGTGGACTTTATTTAGATGGCAGAGGTTTTAGAGGAGAGGGAAAAGCTTTTACTGTGGTTTACATTGGCCATGTATCATTGGGCTTACCAAAAAGTGGAGGGCTGTTCCTCTGCTTTTTAGCACTCTATCTCCCCCCGCTCTTTATTCCCTAACACCCATCACAAATTTGGTCTGGTATGTGACTGCTAATTTATCCTTTCAATGTATGATATCCTGTCATCTCCTCATTTGTCCCTGAGTGTTTCTAATCAGAGATAATCCCAGTCAAATCCTTTGATTGTGTGTTTGGACCTGATCCATCTCTAAAGAAGCAATTTAATGGGCTTCATGGCACTTGGTGTTAAGTCATTTATCTAGTGGATTGGATGTGAATGCTTGTTTTAATAAGTGCTCTTCATGAATAGTAGGAGACGTGCCATTTAATTAGGCAGAGTGTAGACCTATCCCATAGCAACAACTTCTCCAAGGTTGTATTATTTGAAGCTGAGTGCTTTGTTTGAGAAGGTATGTAGCTCTTCACATTCTGCGTCTGTATAAAGTCAAAACTGTGTGATCATTTCAAAACAACAGCCCTGAGAAATAACACATTTGCACATTATTAGTATGTATATAATTTATTTCTAAAAGACTCAAGCTGCATGTTCCTGCAGAAAGTCAGCTCCTCACCAGATGCATGTGGAAGAAATGAAATAAAGTGACAGCATAGCTCTTGTGCAGCTAGGCCTAGCTTAATAATACAAATATATCTTTATATGTTTGTCTTGTTACTAAACTGTTGGTTTGGATGCTTATTCCGGGAAAACATACTTAGGTTAGATTCATTATTTATCATTTTTATATTTAAACAACATATTTCCCTTTTGTTTTTGTTTTTAGACAGAACAAATGACATGAGGGGAAGCTTACACAGTTACGTTAGATACATTCATTCCTGTCTTTCATGGATATTAATAGGATAGAGAACATGATCATCACATTTCAAATAGTGTCTTTCCCTTAACATCAATGCATTGACTACACAACACCTGTAATATGAGCTTGACAATATCTAGTTTAGTACAATCTAAATAAATAAATACAAATACAGTGAACTAAAATAAATAAGAGAGAAGCAAAATTGAAATAAAAAAAATACATTAAAAAACTAAAGCTTTTGTATTGCCTATATTAAAGATGACACTTTGTCATCAAACGTATCTGTTTTCAGCTGTGGCCTCGCTGTGATTTTCTCCATGAAATACATTTGTGGACCCTGTCCCTCCACTGTGTTGTGCTGGGGGGCTGCAGCTTCATCCAGGAAACTGATGATTACATATGGGATGGGATGTAGTTTTGGCTTTTACATTTTGGACGTGATATTATTTGTTTCTATTTATTAAGCCTCCATGCACTGAGAGTATACATTACTGTCTTATTTTTCCCTCTAAATATTTGTTTAAAAATGATTAAAGTGCCAGTGAAGTGCATTTTTTTGGGCCAAAATGAAATGGCAGTTTCATTCCTTACATATCATTGTGCCTGTTCATGGGTAAAAAAAATGTTTAGGAAGTGCGAGGGACGAGATAAACACCGCTAAACATCTCGAGTTTTTCATCGCCGTCTGAGCCTACCTGAAGCAGCTGTGACGTCACAAGATGAACCCAGTTGTGATTGTAAACATGGCGGAGACTTCGGAAAGTGATACTAGTGCGAGAGAAATGAGTGATTTTGACAGCTTTTCGGACAGGATAGATGAGGAAAGTGGCACAGAAGATGGAAGTGACGATGAGGAAGCGCAGGACATCATTGAACCCTACAGATTTGAGCCGTCAGGGACGTCAAGTGGGGAGGATGATGGCGACGACATGGACGATGGGGAAGACATTGCCCGGCTACAGAACACTGAATGGTTAGCTAGTTATTATTATAACTATATATATATATACTATATAATATATATTAGGGCTGTCAAGTTAACGCGTTAATAATATATATAATAATATATTTTTTGTCCTCGGCCGCCCCGTAGTTTCAGAGCGCATCGAGTTTAAAATACCATCTACAAGCTGATGCTGACAGCCCCGCTCCTGCCGTCCGCTTGTGGCAGACCACACTTCCACGCTCACCGGCAGGCCATCGGGAGGACCGGGAGGGTGTGTGTATGTGTGGCGCGACTCGCGAGCGAGGCACACCTTGTGTTGTTGTTGTTAGCATCTGGTGCTAGCTAGCTGCGCTAACGGATATAAGGAGCTGTTTCAATGAAAACAGAGGAACGACATTTCGCCGACAACTGCACCGAGCACTTGACTTTATGCAGGTAGCCAGACAGTGGGACATTGTAC
>CALSBZ010046918.1:4174932-4185640 GCA_943591055.1 Gobionotothen gibberifrons
ACGGACGCGAGGGCCCGCTCATCACTGCGCGCACAAGTGCGACCGCAGTTTTAATTATTAATACTTTTGGTGTTAAGGTGATGGTACATGTAAGCCCTAAAAATCACAAAAAGAAAAATGTGAAAGCGCAACAATGTGACATTTTTTCTGAATTTTTTTTTCCAACTAAGTATGTTTCCCTTTTTTAATTGTGTTCATCATCCTTAAGAACTTTAGGTTAAAGACACAATCACATTTTCTTAACAATGATAATTCATTTGTCCCTCGTGTCATTCTACATAAGTCCAGCTTTATGGATGTTGTTCTGATTCACTTTGAAATGCTGTTTCCTTGCAGGCCTGTGGGAGTGAACACAGACTGCACTGCATCCTCTGCAAAGCCAAGGTAAGCGTATTGATGTGTGTGTGTTTGGAGAGGGAGGGTATTATACAAATAGGGAGGGTATTATACACATTCAATGAGGGATCTGATGATGTCTCATTCTTTTAATCTTACTGTGTGAAATGTTGGTAGCAAGCATTTAAACAAACACAGTTTAAGTCATTAGCTAGTGCCTGCATCTCACAAAGCAGATTGAAGCAGCACAGATCCATAATACTAATGAGCAATCATGTCTTTGTTTTGCTCGGTGATTTTGCAGATTTTGCAGCAGTTGTGTTGCTCATGAGCCATCTTATAGTCCTTATTAGTGCACCAGAAAGAAAGCAGAAACATTACAATATTTGGCAAAGGATACAAGCCATGTAATGACCGCATCTGTATTCATTTCATGAGCAGAAATTAATCACGCCTTCCTGTGGTACGTTTCTAATGCAAATTTCCCGTCAACACATTGTGTCTTGTGTTTGCCAGTTTATTCGTATAAAATGGTGGAGCTGATGTGTCACCACAGATGGGGTTGCATGCTGGATAAGGTGGCTGCATTACTAACCATGTGAGATTAGGAAGTGTGCTGTTGATGTGTTGTATGTATTCATGCGTGTGCGTGGGTCAAAGCACAGGCTGGATACTGAGTGTTTTATTCATTGTTTGCTCTACAGCGGCGGGTTGACAATGTGATCTTTGCTGTCTGTTCTCGTGTGTATGTATGGCAGGGATCCACTCTGCGGAGGAACATGTCACAGTTACTCTGACAACGACCTTTTGGGATTTTAAGATATACACACATTCACACGCTGATGGAAGTTAAATGAAACATTTAACTTCCATCTCCGCTGATTGTTGTTATTCATCGGAAAATCTGTCTCCATTTGGGGTCAAAGACCAATGGGTGCACAGTGTGATGCTGTGTTTTATACAAATCAACATGTCTCTATTACATACGGTTGTTTTACCAACCGGGTGTCAAGCATGTTTTAGGATACAGGATTTTAAGTATAACTACATTTTGCATTCTTGTCAATTTTGCACATATCATTATTAACTACAATGATACTCAAGCTATTGCACATATATTTCCAAAGAGGATAAAATAGTTTTTGTCTTATGCTGATTCAACCGGTTTGTACAAAACCAAACAGATCGTACTCCGGACTTGTAAGCTAGTTAGGAAATCAACCCACCACTTGTTGGTTATCAATCGTTCGCGTTTCAAGATGCCTGTCTCTTAGTTTACAGCAAGACACATCGTGTTGTTACATTTGTATTCCACTCAGAAAAGGGAAGTTAGTTAGCAGGGCTCATTAGCATGATAGCTTCCAGTCTTTGAGGACTTGTCCTAGCTTCTAGTTAGCCTAGCTCAGAGGCTGGCAACCTTAACTATCAAAAAATACATTTTGCCCCCATTTCCACCACATCAAATTCTGGAGATGCAAAAACGTATATTTGATAGCACAGCTTAGAAAGTGTTTTCATTACTATACTATATATATATATATATATATATATACTCAAGTTAGTTGCATTTATGAAATTATCGAACAAAAATAAAGAAAACCGTTGCAAAATGTAAGATATTACAGCAATATTTACCCAGAAAATACAACTATTATGATGAGTAGAACAAAATACACTGGCATGTGTAGGCCCTCTGAAATAAATTAAACACATAACTGTGCATGCCTTTTTTTTTCTTTTTCATATTTGGAAATTAAAAGACATAAAAAAACAGCTGACTGAAAAACGTATAGCTACAGCCTATTATCTAAATGACATGCTGCTTATGACCTAAAACAGTTTCAGTGTGCTGTCATTGTTTTCTCCTTTTTATCCTCAGCCACATAGCAATCTAATGTTTCAGTCGTAGCAGAGATAAACAGGCTCAGCAAACATCGTGGAGGAAATGTTGCCCGTCTCATTAATACATCCACGGTTTCCACGGTGGAATTTTACAAAACCTAAGATAACCTTAAATGGCTATCTGCTTTGGTTTACTGATTTGTGACCCTAACCCTAACCCTAACCCTATAACATGAGGTCCCAATGGTGGATCAATCGAGGTTTTGGAATATCTACTGTACCAACATCTGTGATGGTAACCTGCAGACTCTCACCTGCCTGTAATAATGTACCTCAGTGTTGTTGAGAAGGAAGTCATTTTGACTATTTCCTGTTTCCCTGTCAGTATTTGGCTGCAGGCAAACACATTGTCTAGGCATTACCACCATCTCTGCCCCTCTTGTACCTAGCAGCAGACATTTCTTGCACTTTTTCAGCATCTCAAACTGACCATTGCACTTGTCTTCGTCCATTGTACGGAAGGCACGTCATCAATTATTAATGGCGAGGAGAGACATCCCACAGAGAGTCATGAACAAGGGTTAGTGGCAGGCCTGGTGAATGCAGCGCTGCCATTTAGAGAGTGATTGTTGGGAGGCTTCTGTATATTGATATGAACTCTGCTGCAGTAAGTTAATGCATCAGTATAATAACATTTTAATGTCTGCGGTGGCATGGCCATTTAATATTTGTCCACAGAGAGATGTATATGTACATCCGCAATGACTGTAATGATGATAGTGATAATCATTTGCGCTGCTATCACTCTGTAATGTGTGACTGCAATCACCCTTGGTTAACATTACGAGGCTTTAGCCATTAAGACTTTGAGCAAGCAGTGCTCATCATAAAATCTCCAAATGGATGTGCCGGCCGTTTCAATTTCCAGCTTCTTTCTCGTTGATGTTGCTTTTCCTTGAATGTTGTTTTCCCCTTTTTGCAGCGTGCTCTCAAATGTGGGCCATCTGTATGAGTTATGCTAATTTGTTGGGGCAATGAATGCATTAATTTCATTAGCACATGGCCTCAGAGCAATAATTACCAGAGTAGGTGTGTCACAAGCAATCATGTTAAAATTTGCCAGTTAATTATTAAGATTTTGTTCTGAGGGACCTGAATTTGACACGAGTCGCCGAGGGAGAAGAGAGAGGGGAAAGTTAATGCATTCCAGTGGCCGAGGCTAGGTGCTTGTTGTTGAGCACAGTGTGTTGGGGGGGGGGGGGCACTGTGGGCCTACTAGCACAATTGTTGCATGTTGACAGCTCACATTCTGGACTAATTACTGTAAATAGCAAAGGGCGATCTGGTGCTGGGTCAGTCCAGGAGGGCGTCATTAGAAATGAAGGAGGTCTACAGACGCCTGATGGCCTGCTCCTCTGACGCAGCCGCTGGAGAAGACTCTGGTCTGAGTGTGAAGGAGGAAGAACATCACAGCTCCTCGCCATAATTAGCCCGGGTCAGACACAGAGCCGGGCTCCCTTAAAATATAATAAAATAAAATATCAGCAGTATTGGTATGACAAGTGGAAAGCCATGCAGATATAAGAGATAGCATAGGTAAATATCATTTTTGTGACAGTATATAATACTTTTGATTAGCTAGCATGCAAAGACATGTTTGTTTCAATTTACTGAGTTTTATTTCTTACAAACGCCCGCTTAAAAGGCGTCTCTCAACATGTGGAAATGTGATTTGAATTGTTTTTTCTTTTCTAAAAAATGAGCGTAGTATGGAAAATAAAAACTCGTTTTATAATGGCAATTAAAATCATAATCTATAAATCAGTCCAGAGAGAGTCAGTCTAAAGGCCCTGACACACCGAGCCGATTTTGGCCACCGATAGATGTCTGGCCGTCGATGAGAGTCCTGTCGCCCTACTCAGATTGGTGTGTCCTGCACCATCGGACTTCGGGAGGCTGTTGGCAAAAGGCTGTCGGCAAAATAAATCACTCTGATTGGCTGTTCAGCTTAGCGAATCAGTGCATGAGAAGCGAAACGGAAGTGAAGAAGGCACACACAGACGGCTATTATTTTTCATTTTCCAGTACCGCACATGTTTTCGATTATAAGTCGTTATGTGAAACAGTCTGTGATGGACAAGAGTGAAAATGGAACGCATGCTGTTTGTATATATCACGCAGTCTGTCTTCCGGTTGCCTCTTTTGAAAGACGAATACACACTACCGCCGCTTGCTGGTAAGGAGAGTTATTGCCACTCACGCATGCGCAGTGCGTACGTGCTACTTGGCCGTCGGCTGAAGTCTTTGCGGTGTGTTCCAGTGCGACTTTTTGGCCAATACGCAGGAGGCGTGAGGCGACACAACAATCGGGTCCGTCGGGACGTGTTCTTTGGTGTCAGTTTGGTGTGTCAGGGCCTTAACCCGAGAGCTTAGTTTTAACTCCACGTTCATATAACTTCAAATCTCCTGACAAGATTCTGCACCGTTTCTCAAACCTTCCCCGCCCCCTGTCTCTCAAGTGTCTCCTTAAAGGTGCTAGCATTAACACTCCTATCCCCCTCTTTGAAGAAAAAAATTATGTTAATCATCACTTGATTATATATGGAAAGCAGATTATCCTTTGATTTTGATGAACTCAGCAGCTGTCAGACTCTTCATTTGACTAAAAGCAGGACATTCTGCAGAGTCTCCATGTCACTAAGCTGCTGTCAGGACAGGAGACGCCACATGAAAGGGATTCCTGCATGGCTCTCACAGGACAATGGAACATGGCCTTGAGGTGTGTGTGTGTGTGTGTGTGTGTGTGTGTGTGTGTGAACTTGGACACAAAGGCAAATATCTCTTAATGTTCTTGCTTTCTTTTGCTTTTTCAGTATTTCATTTTTATTTTAGGAATCATTTAGTTAAAGTTGAACTAGAATTTTTATTTCCTATATTTCTTATGACATGATGTTCCTTTTCTTTAAGAGGATACATCGGTTTTTGCCAGTGCTTGACCGACAATTGTGGCAAGAAGAAGTGCAGAGTACTTACGTGGTGCGCTAGAAGTTGACACGCCTTTTTAAACAAGCTCACATTGAGTTACCCATCGTCTGTCCCTTCACAACATTCACTATTTGTGATGACCAGTGTTGGGAGTAACGCGCTACAAAGTAACTGTGGTGGAAATTCCACACTTAATCACCTTCTGGTAAGAAAAGAACAAATATACAAGCTTAAACCAAAGTTGTGTTATTTTTAATAAAGAGTTATAGCATTTAACAGAATCAATCATATTTCCAGCTGGAAAGGACAGATAACCTGTTCCACTGATGTAGCACAAGAATCTGACCAAGCAATGACTTCATACAGGGACAAGAGCAAAAGATGGGAAGGGGAACAGCCAATGAAATGATTGGTGGCGAGACAGGGGTTAAGTGATGATAATTCGCCTGACAATGGTCACAGTGGCACCCGTATGTTGAATGCTAAAGAAGAAAAGGAAGCCAGTCTGTGTATTGAATGTGTGAAGAAGCTTGGGAGTGATAGCTGTAGCTTACATCAAACTGAAACTGTCGGTAAAAACCCAAGAAAGAATGTATATATTTGTATATGAGACTTAATGATACATTTACTACAACAGTAACGTAGGAAAACATGACGTTCAGACAGAGAGAAACAGAGGTCTGCGCTGTCTTTATTAGATTAAGGATTTGTGCTGATGTGGGCATAAATGAGGTTAAGCTATATATTGTTATTTTTCATTTGATTTATGGTATCAGTTGATGTTCAAGAGAAAGCACTATATAAATATAATTTATTATTATTATTAATCTAAAAGTAATGTAACTATTAGTGTAAATAATTACTTTCAGCAGTGAGTAACTAAGTAAATGAAGGGATTACTTTTTTCTAAAGTAAGTAGTATTGTGTAATGCATTACTTTCTTTGAGTAACAACCCCAACACTGGTGATGACCCATCAGGCTGCTATGTTTGTATTTTACTTGGAAAGTGGATGCTAGCAAGCTAAGCTAAGTAGCGGCTCTTTTGAGAGTAGAAGTTGGTTAGCCAATCTTGCTAACTTGCATGTAATGCTATATTTCAATATATACTGTAGATAGATCCCTTTTTCATTTAGTAACAAAAATACTCAAGTCTAAACAGTAAATATTTGTAAGTTATTTTTGTTTTAATGTTTTTAGCTGTTATTAGGAATGTTCCAAATCTGATTATATTTTCATACCATGTTCTTAGCCAGTCCTGGGGAAGATGTATAAACGGTGATCTCTCACACTTAAACTGGTATTTTTAAAAGAAAAATGTACAGTGAAAATGTGAGCACCTCATATAGTCTACATCAGACCAGGCCTACACACAGTTTCCTAGAGCTATATGGAGAATATGATAAGCTTAAATATAAGGCAGAAGGTAGATAGCTCGTATAAAAAAGGAACTGTTTAGGTTTTTTGTCGAACAAAATGTGCAAGCATTTAAAAAAAATCTAAAATAGGTTAATTGGCCAATAGTTTTATGCATTTGACCCCTGTTCTCAACAAATGTATGTTGCATCTGTATTTTGTGCAAATTCCTCAATTTCTTTTGGATGAAAAGTCATAAAGTCAACCAGACAAAAACAAAAAATACAGCATGTGGTTTGGTTGGATCAGGTTACAAACACAATTGCATTTCCCTGATAGCAGGGTCAGTCTCAAACCATTATTCTAGGCAAAGACGTGGACTCTGGGTAATTTCACCCTTTTTATTTAACCCCCATGCCCTGCCTCCCTCTCCTGCCATCCGTCCTCAGGCACAATTCATTTGAATTCCTGTTCAGGAGGGTCCTGAGGCTGATTCAATTAAGTTTCCTTTAATTGGCTTTCAGGCATCCAAACTGAAACTGATGGAGAATTAATAACAGCCCCAGTTAGTCTCTGCTCTGTTTGCAACCTTGGAAACATCCCCAAAGAAATGGAGGCAAAGTCGACCCAATTTTCCACGTGTCTGTTTTGGTTGTTCGATAAAGCTGTGAAGAAAACGTGGTCACAGTTACTGTGTGGTTCTTTTATGTGTTCTTCACTGAGGCCCATAGTACAAAGCAAACACAAGACTACAAAATATATATTTCTCTGTCTGACAAGTACCGGTAGTCCTCTTTGGGTATGGCTGACTCTTTGTCCAGAGAAAGAGAAAGAGAAATCATTTTCAGATGCATTACGATTTAGGTGGCTGACAAGAGACAAGTTGTGAAATGGCAGGAAATGATATGCTGCTGAAATGAAGGTTTGGAGTTCACAGCCATGAAATCAACTTTTCCTCTGACTATACTTTCCCCCCAGAGTCTGCCTTTGTCTTCAAACAGCGCCAAGGCAGTCATTATGCTCAGGCATAATGCACCATAATGACAGTAATTTCAGTATCACATTTTCAAATGTTCGGCCTTAATTCATTGTGGTTAAGTAGCTTAGTTGTAATTCACATTTCTACCCTTCTTAGCTGAGTGCTCAAGGAATGAGACGTCTAAAGCAGGACAGGAGAGCAGGGACATTTAAATACTGCCGAAAACATGAGGCCTGGGAAAAGCCTTGCATAGTGGTACTGCATTTATATTTTGTACACAATATCAAGCTTATTATATAGGCCAACAGATTCATTCACATTCACATGTACAGGATCATTTCCATCTCATCATATCTACAGGAATAGATATCAGCATGCAGTCTTGGTTCTACCTATAGTTGGCCAGTTAAAACCACAAAAAGTCGAACAGTCTAAAATAAATACAATATGTTCTTGAAAAAATAAATGATATATATAAAATATGTCCCCAATTGCCCCATACTGTTGTTTTCCATTTATTCATGCTCCACTGTTGCCGCCACCTTCCACATCTTCTCTTGGCTCCTCTCTGAGTCCTCGGTATTTCCCAAGCTTCTCGTGCTCCTTCTTCCTGATGTTGTTACAGCTTGGGATTGCTCAGTATATCACAACGGTTTCTTCTTCTGCTGTTTGGCTACCACCACAATGTCCGGCCGGTTAGCCTTCACCATTCCTTCCGTCTGGATCTGGAAATCCATCAGGATGTTAGCTTGGTCGTTTGATCCTGTTCACTATGACAGCCACTCTGTGTTCCCTCTAACATATCGCCTGCATCACACCCTGCTGTACCCCAACGTCTCAGGAGCCTGTCCCTGGGGTCCTGGTGTAGAAGACCCCGGCTTCTATTTGTTACTTTCAGACCAGCCTTTTCCAGATTTTGGTTTGATTTCTTGATCTGCCACTTCTTCTTTCTGTCGGTCCTTAACTTCTGCATGGAAGAAACTTATCATTTATCATTGTTTTTAAGGCGACAGTTCACAGTTTCTGCTTCCCTTTTAAATTATTTGTGTGTTTTGTTTTGTTATTTGTTTTCCAGTATAATAAAACTGATAAGAGATAGTAATTACATTTATCATGAATTGAAAAAATTAAACAAATTGTCCAAACTATAAGTGCCATGATACTAATTGATTATGATTTTTGAAATTATTTAACAATATATTTTTCACACACTGTTGTTATTTTCTATAGTTAGAAGACAGCATGGTGGGGGCCTCATTATAATGATTTGCATATGAATATAAAACCTTTTGATTAGAATCTGAGGTTCCCAACACATATATCACATATTCATGGCAATGACTACATGGAAGGAAGGAAACTATCATTACCTTCATGTTTTTGATCTAATCTTTTACACATCTTTCATTAATCACATCGTCCTCATGCTGGACCTCGCTGGTGATCATCAGTATTTTTTATTATAAGGCCCCTCACAGCCATTCTGCACAGACTCTCTTTTGGTTCCAAACTGAGCTGTAAATTTAGAGAGAATCTGACACCCCCGCCCGAGGGTTCCAGCAGAATGCTAACGAGGCCACGGCGACATTTCCATCACCGTACAGTCAGTCGCAGCACACATCAGCCCAACATCTCCACCAACGCCAAGTCACTGACAATTTCAGACGTAACACTTTATTAGTACCCCCCCCATATCCACGCTGTAATGAATGAGGCCATTTAAACAGGATTTACGATATCTTTAAAACTTGATTGCTTAGAATTTGAGAATTATTCACAAGACTAAAGCATCATTTGTCATACAGCGAGTGCTGTTTTGGTGGGAACAAATGGTTTTGTTGTAGTATTTCAAATGAACTCCTTTTCATCCACTCCTCAAATAAGCCATTTGTATGCATGTATGTCGACACAACGGATGTAATTAAAGCGAATGAGGCTCAGGTGACAACTAGCAATCAAGTTTTCTTCATAATGCATCGTGCCAACGCCGAGCTAAAGAAACAGATACGGATACAAATGATTAAAAATACACACACACATGTTTTATTACTCTGTGAATTCTGCTGAAACAAAGAGGACAGTGTTCCTACGCAGGCGTGGCTCTTAGGTGTTATAGGAAATACAATGAAGATTTTAGTTTGTTTAACCTTTTTTCAACTTCCTCTCTTATAGAACAATACACCTAAGGTATTATATTGTGTCCCCTTGAGTTACGTTTCCTTATTTGGAGCATTGAAGAGGCTCCCTGGCCTTGTTACAGAGATTATTGTGCTCACTTCCCGAGGCAGTGTGACCATGCTTTGTGTGCGATGCCCAGATCATCTCATAATTACACAAGGATCCTGAGGCAGAGGGTGGGGACCCAAGTGAAGGACTGGTTATGTCCACACACACACACACACACACACACACACACACACACACACACACACACACACTCACTGCTATGGCTGCAAGGCATGGCTTACTATAGCCACAGCCAAGAATGAGGCCTCTCAGGATAGATTTACACACAAATAAAACCAGTCTTATCTTGGCCCACATGTGAACGAGAACTGATTACACGGTCTACATTTCAATGCTCAGATTAAATGGAGTCAATTTTCAACGGCCTATTTATTCCAACCTGCAAACACAGACCAAACCAAATCTGATTTGACTGCACTAAGACCTCAAATAAGTGAAACTGTCCTCTGAGAAACTGTTTTGGAGGTTGAAGATATGTATAGTTTTTAAATGTTTTAACACTGGTGAGTTAAGTAATGCTACACTTTTATAACTGCATACCAAATGCAAGCCAAAATACAAATGTTATGATGACCTGTGATTCCCTAACATTGAAATGAATATTGGACGAGGTGCTTTGTTTTTCTTCAGAACTTTTATTTCTCTTTACTTTAGTTATTAACTTTGATTTATGGTTTACGTTGTGAATTCAAAAATATCATGGTTTGGGTTCAATTAAGCAAGTGGACTTGCCTTTGTTTAATGCGAGTCTTTCTGACAACTCAAAGGGCTTTTACACTACATGTCAACATTCACGCATCACACACACGTTCACACACTGATGGTAGAGGCTCATTAAGATTAAAGGACTTTCCCTCTCCTGTAGGGTTTTGTTGTGCATGTAAATGGTCTGCAAAGGCTAAAATCCCTGTGTTGTCTCCCTCCCCTTGACTTTTGGTTTCGCATGAGGCTGTCTCCTGGGGGGG
>CALSBZ010046918.1:4204060-4222585 GCA_943591055.1 Gobionotothen gibberifrons
TACTTTACTCGTTACTTTACTCGTTACTTTACTCGTTACTTTACTCGCAGGGCCGGCCCGCCCCTCCCTGCAGGCAGATCACGCAGACTGCTAAAGTTTCAAATGTTCTCTTTAGTTCAGTTTCCGTTGTCACATAAGACTGATCCAGATAGCTCCTGAATGTTTTCCTATCTGACCATGGCTGTCCTCTGTCTCCTGCTATCTGTATATTTTGCGCAGTATATCTCTGCTCACGCTGTTGCGTCGGCGTGTTCTCATGCGTCTTGGCCATGTGTCGCACTGGAACACACCGCAAAGACTTCAGCCGAGCACATAACGTGCGCATGCGTGAGTGGCAATAACTCTCCTTACCAGCAGGCGGCGGTAGTGTGTATTCGTCATTCAAAACAGGCAACAACCGGAAAATGGAGAAGAAGAACAGACTACGTGATATAAACAAACAACAAATAGCTGTGCGTTAGCTTCACCTTAGCATGTGTTCTTTGCAGGTGTTTGTTGAGGTTTGATTATGACTGATTTTAGTAAGTAACGAAGTAACGTGTGTCGGGGCAATGTTAGTAACTGTAGTGTGATTACTGAATTATAAAAGTAGTTACTTTGTAATGCGTTACACCCAACTCTGCTCACGAGCGAAACATATGAGGAGTTCTTTTCCAAAACGCTATATATCCATTTGAATAGTTTTCAGGAAAATGACATTTTTCACCTAGACCCACACATTTTGTTAATATTACATTTATATATATATATATATATATATATAGGATATATAGCGATTTGGCATGAAACGTTGATAGAGCAGTGAATAGGTTCAGTACACAGCAAAATGGCACAACAAACTCAATTTTCAATTTGGCTTTTATAGCGTTTTGGAAAATAACTCCTCATATGCTTTTACACGTGCATAAAATGACCCTGGCGCGCAGATAAATCCATGGCTTTGCGCTCGCGAGAGAGACAGCCCTCCTGCACGCTCGCGGGAGTTTCAGCCTCACTCGCTCGAGGAGTCTGTCACTGTTTCTTACACTTTGGGGCGGAGCCACTGGACTTTGATTGACAGCTGCCAGGAAGCACCGGAGTTGCCAGGTTTGATCATTGCCTGAACTACCAAGAGCCAAGGAGTGACAGCAGCAAGATTAGTTGGACGAGATTTATTGGTGAAGTTGTCCATAAAAAAACTATTATATTCGTAAAGTGTACAGCTAATATCAATTAATTTGATATAAAACAATACATTTTTGAGTGGGCTGTATCTGTCGAAAACTGCTAGCTACTGTCTGCTGAAGAAAATGAATGTCCACCGTGTTAACATGTAGAAAACAAGTTAACCCAGAGGCCGTTTTGATTACCCTGTCAGTGTGCTGTTTAGTTAGCTATTTAGCTAGCAAACATTAGCTGAGTGATTCTCTGAATCGGGTGCCGATTTTAAATGAAAGGAAAAAAATGTTTAAAGCAATGAATTAATACACAAACAGGGTGTTTTGCATCACAATGTAAAACTAAATATACATATATTGTGGTGCCGGCACAAGGGAGTCGGAGGCGGAGTATTTAAGAAGGAATTCCACTCTTTATTTCTGTTAAAACATTACAAGGAAATATACGTCTGCTCTGTGTGAATAGCTAGCAGGAATGACATATTCAACGCTACCGGTGTTTCCCATAACGGGTCCGTGTAGCAACATAACACAAGGTGAATTATGGTCCTTAATACAGTGTCACCACACAAGCCCCCCCAGAATTCACGAATAAACAAAATCCCTGTGGCGGGGAGGAATAACACGCCTGCCCCTCCGAGACCTGCGCACCGGAGTCGGTACAGCGACCTCCGCCTGTGCGGCCTCCGTCAGAGAAGGAAACTGAACAACAGACTCACCCCGCCCGACAGGAATCAAAGCTGGGGGTCGGCCCCGTCTCGGCAACCGAGCCAACACCACTGGCTGATCAACGTCCAAGTGAGCAGCTATCACCCGGTCAACCGAGACGTGCTCGGCCTTACCGCCCATGTCGACCACCAGGTGCTTGTCCCCGTGTTCTAAAACCCGGAAAGGTCCATAAGGGGGGTCCATAAGGGGGGCTGCAGGGGTGAAGACGTGCTCAGCCGAGCGTAGCTCCACGGGAACCCAAGACATTGGCGCACAGTGCTGCGAAGTCGGAACCGGGAACCTCCGCTGCGTCCCGCAGGACAACCTGCTGAGCCGTGGCCGACCAAGGAGCTGTAGCATTAGGGAGGAAATCCCCTGGAACTCTCAACGGCTGACCGTAGACCATCTCTGCTGTAGAGCACTGCAGGTCCTCTTTGGGTGCGGTCCTCAGGCCCAGCATCACCTAAGGCAGCTTGTCGACCCAGTTACCGTCCGTAAGGCCGGCTTTGAGGGCCGCCTTCATGGAGCGGTGGAAGCGCTCGCAGAGGCCGTTAGCCTGAGGGTGGTAAGCGGTAGTCCTGTGCAGCTTAACCCCCAAACCGCCCGCCACAGCGTTCCAGAGCTTGGACGTGAACTGGGAGCCTCTGTCCGAGGAAATGTCTGACGGGGTGCCAAAGCGACACACCCATGTTGCGATGAAAGCCCGGGCAACATCTGCGGCCGACGTCGAAACGAGAGGCGCTGCCTCCGGCCAACGGGTCGTCCTGGCCGCTGCCGTGTGAGCTAACCTGGAGCTAACAGGAGAATAAACTCCCGTGGAAGAGCAGCGGTCGGTAAATGCCGCTGAAACACATGAATAAACAATGAACCACGGCACTCTGGAGAAAAGTATAAGGTTGGAGAAGTCGTTATTTAATTTAATCTGGCTTCGTATGGTTAAAAGCAACACGATCATCGACCCGACGCAGTCCCCGATTGTTGTTGTTGTAGTGAGCGTCGTAACGCCGTTGGGGAGAAAATCAGCGACGTAAACGGTGACGTCATGATGCAGCAGCGGCAGCACCAGTCGGGCTCTGGGTGGTGTGAACAAAACGGGGGCTGAAAATAAAAACCGGTTCCGAAACAGAAAAGCTCTAGCATGGAGCTATAACGGGAACCGCGTTGGTGTGAAAGGGGCATTAGTGGCGTCAATAGGCCCCGGAAGAAAAAATGGAAAAAGACAAATCTCCAACGAGGCGTTCTGGGGCAGCATAAACACGTATTTTCTGTGTTAGAGTTTTACTCGCTACAGCAGGGCTTCTCAAACTCCGGACCAAGGTCCGGATCCGGACCGAACTGCAAATCAATCCGGACCAAACCCTGTGTCCCATTATAAAAAAATTAAAAAATAATTTATTTTTATTTTATTTTTATAAATTCTGATGTAATATATATTGGAAACATATATTGTAGGGCCATACCTATACAAAACATGTCTGTGAAGTTTTTTGCTTAAAATACCAAACAGTTCACCCATTGTAGCCATGCCTCATACTGCTCATACCGCTCTTTTGCAGCCCATGTTGCAGCCTTGTTAGAGAAACGCGGATTTTGGGTCCTTAGCTTGAAAAAAAAAAAAGAGGAGGCGGAGCTAATGCCTGATCAGAATTCTACCGGAGATAAAGTTAAATTCTGCTGTGATAAAACGCCATCCTGTTCTAAACCACATCAAAGATTATTTCTGAAACAGTATGGAGCTCAAATGCTTTTTCTCTTGCAGGTTTATCACAAGGTGAGTTCCTTTTTTAATTTCCTGCTTTTTAAGCACACGTGCTCTACAGTACAGGTTAGCTCTGAGTGTTAGCGAGGCTTGCTAATGTAAACAAAGATGAGATTACGTCCAAAACACGTCAGGCATTGTTTCTGATAGGAATTTTCTGTGGGTCCGGGTACGGAGGAAAAGAGAGAGCGTTTTATCTTCTGACGCTGCGTGAGTTCCCCGACACACCGGGACTTTACTGGCATTGATCCGGACCATTGACCTTGTATATAATTCACAAGTGGACCTTTAACAAAAAAGTTTGAGTACCCCTGCGCTACAGGGTGTACTTTGAGGGTTTGTGACTTTGCAGACCGTTTACATGCAGAAAAGCTACATAACACACAAGGGGACGGGTAATAACCGGAAAAGCACATGGGACCTTTAAGCCTCACAGTAAGGTGACCAGATTTTCAAAATAAAACCAGGGACATTTTGAGTTTTGCGGTCAATATATCATTAACATATCCAATTGTCTTCACTGTTAAGGAAAAAAGGGGGACAATTCTGGTTCAATGTAATTTGAACATTTGAACTGTTGGATACAAACAGAAGGACGATAGCTCATATATGAGACTTCAAAGGTCTTTTATTTTGAAACTGTACATCAGATTGTCCAGATTCTCTCTGAGTGATTAGATGGGGTGTCCTGCTATGACCCTGATGTGAAATAAGTCTTTGATACTGGATAGTTTTTTTATTTATTCTCATCTAAAAACAGAAGGATGATAGCCCATATATGAGATTTCAAAAGTATTTAATTTTGAAACTGTACATCAGATTGCCCTGATTTTCTCTGATTGACTAGATGGGGTCTCCTGCTATCACCCTGAAGTGAAATAAGCATTTTATTGACTTCGAATGACTCTTTGATTATGGACGGTTTCCATTACATAATAATCTAAATATAGATGGACAATAGATCTAATTTGAGATTCTAAACAGCATACATTGTGCTTCAGAAAGTAATGTTATTTTGGGAGTGTTGTGAGATGGTGTCAACATCAATTGAAATTAGTCACCAAGTGGAAATGTCAGATATGTCTTCACAACTGTATACTTACAAAAATTACATTCACTCAGTTATAATGTGGTCGTTATACGTAGTTTGTTTTAAATTATTATTGATCACATTGTATAGTACGTATTTCTTAATTGAAGCTCCAGTATATATGAATATGTTTGGTGTGTTTTTTAGGTATATTTGTTATTGACCGAGTAAACGCTTTTATTTTGAAGGCAGTTTTTACATGCCCCTCTACCGTAATGCATAGGATATTCGCGCACCGCAATACAACGTGCGGGCTCTCTTGACTGTGTTTTCCGAAGTGGCGGCTGGCTTGACCACAGTCTGTTTACCCAGTGTTTCCTGACATGAAACGTTTTATTTCACCTTGCTATGTATTTTTAACGTAGACTAAAATGTCCCCGTTAAAAAACGGGGACATTTCCGGGGACAGTTTCAACCGGGGACAGGCCAATACAAACGGGGACTGTCCCCGGAAAACGGGGACGTCTGGTCACCCTACCTCACAGACACACACATTTTGCAAAAAAAATAAAAAATATTACAGTTTATATAAAGCTTAAGTACCACGTATTTTTGTCCGGTCGGGTCTTGGAAGCTGTGTGGTTCATAAAAAACATTTTCTTGCTCAATATCAAGCCACGATTATTGTTTTTATTTTAAATTGTATAATGTCGGACCTTTGCCGTCCGCGAGGACGGCAAAGGTAGTATGTTTCGGTGCAGGCACGAAACATACTACCAATATAAATACATTGCTTCTAAAATCGTTCTGTGTCAGAATACTGAAATCTGTATTTTTGTAAATCTTTTTTTCCTTCTAATTTGTTATTATTTACATTGCTTTTAAAATCGTTCTGTGTGACACGAAAACAATGGGGAAATCGTGTTGGTGAACACGAATCAATAGATTAATTTCGTGACTATAGCACGAAATGCAGGGAGACTGGGTTGGACTGACAGCGCTAGCATATTCACCAACTAGCTAGCATTCTAACGGTACCATCGCAGCAGTAGTTCACCGTTAATACTCACCACAACGCCTAGCTTCTAGCACCAGCTAACATGATGACAATACACCAAAATACAAATGTAACTATTTTAAGTTTCTTATATTTTTATCAGTAACCTACTTTGCCAGAAGTGTGTCACTTTTTATAATCCACATGAAGCACAGCCTTCCACCACACATTACTTATTTAAAGAAAAAATTACTTTACTTTTGGCTGGTTGCTTCTTCCTCCGATTCCTTACCTTCTCCAAACAATGCTGTAAAAACCGGGTGCTCATGCCAGGAGTTGAGATTTCATTTAAATAAAATCAAGACTGGTTTGTTAACTGCATGCCAAATGAATCAGAGTAAACAGGGCCAAATAGTGTATTAAGTTACCATATGAAAACATGATATTACATAAGATTTAAAAAGCTATTTTTATAATCGGAGCCCAGTGCAGAGTTCACTCCATAAAACAAGGAGATTAATGAGGGCAAAACAACCAGGTCACCACCACACAACCGCAACATCAAATCTGTCAGCATAGACGTGTCTTTCACTGCTGAACCTGTTGGTATCTCGTAATAAGAACTTTATAGTCACTTCAATGGTGCGCTTGACCATCTTTCCTGCTGTCTCACAGACATATGAACTAGACGCACAGTTTTTTCTATGAAGTCCCCAGGGGGTGGGCAGAGTTCACTGTGTAGGTGCTGGACTCGGCAGAGTGATACTAACAAAGTGTCAGTTATTACTAAGAAACTCTACACTACAGTATTGATACAGGCCTGTCTGGTCAATGCCCCCAACTCAATCTACATTACTTGAAATGACCCCCCCACCCCACTGTTCAGATGCGCTGCATGTCAGGACACAGCAGGTTGCAGTGACGCATGTATGATAAAGCTGAATGCATGCCTACACTCAGCCAATGGACCACAGCCTTAAATGAAACAGGAGCGTTTATGACATTTATGTCCATGAGACAAATTACTAACAATGGTGAGTCATTCGTGGTGCAGATAGGCTCCAAATGAAATGATTCTGTGATACAGTATAACGATCTTTGCCTTTAGGATTTCAGATATTATATATATTAGATCAGTTTCATTTCATTTCAGTAGACAATTTGTTGTGGAGAATGATATATGTTTAGAGTTTGTTTCACACATTAATACATAGATGTTTTTTTTTTATCAAGCTCTCAAAGCTGTGAACAAACGGCAACATCTGGATTTGATCTCTTAAGGCCTGAGGAGTCTGACTAATCACCAAGAGAGACCCAAGAAATGTTTTGCAGATGTGAGGAAATTGCACGGACTGGCTCTCCAAATATCTTCATTTAAATGTGCAGAAGTTACTCCGTCAATATGGAGAGAAGATATGTGATTAGCTTATCTCATCTCCCTACTTCCCCTTCAGTGCTACATGCCCAGCTAGAAATGTTTGGTTCTACATTCTGAGAATTTTACCATTCACTGTTCTAGGAATGTTTTCAGCGGGAAGTTTTCTTTTGGTTCCCAGAATGTTCTTCTGAAAGATAGGATAACGTTCTCTAAAAACATTCTTAAAATGCTTGGTAATAACCTTTTTTTTTAAATGTTGATAACATTGTTAGAACATTGTCGGTGTCACATGTACTGGAGGGGGCCCAGAATCAGACTCGGAATCAACTGGTGAAAGTAACATTTGTTTATTAGAAAAGGGGAGCTGGAAGTGGAGGTTGGTTATGGCGGCAGTGGGAAACAGTTGTTCCAGGGTGGGTAGAGAGGCCTGGCTGGTCTTGGGAGTGTGGAAGGCCTTGGATTCCTCCTGGGAGAGACATCAAAATGAGTGTGAGGCAAAAGCAGGCAAAGTTGTCAAAGAATATGCTGGTAAAAAGCTAGAGCGGCACGCAACAAACCGTTCACGGCAACAATCCGGCAGGGAATGACTGCAGGCTGCAGGCTTTCATAGTGTGGCTGATGAGCAGGTTGCAGGTGTGGTTGATTGGAGATTGCTCCCAGCCGTGTCAAGCAGACCAGCAGGCAGGGGGTGGGGAAGAGAGAGACACAGTAGAAACAAACACATACAAACACTAACAGGGGTTTCAGGGACGGGCAGTGACAGTCGGTCCGTTCCTCTATATGTCTGTCAGTCTCAAATCTAAAGGGCTCAATGTCTAGCTGGGAACACACACATGCCACCACACACACATGCCACCGCAAACATGCAATATCTGCTTACAGCTTATCATGAATTACGTGCTTGTTTGTTTTTCTCAAAATGAAAATATGGTGACATCAGATTTTTTAAAACGCTCTAGAAATAAATCTGACGTTGATCATGACCGTGTTAATATTTGCCATAACAGGAACGTTTTATAAAACAAGAATAACATCCTGAAAACATTTTCAGAATGTTTCTTCTTTCTTTCATGTTCGTAATTTGTTATCATGTAACATTGAGGGAACGTTTTATAAAGAACATCTTTAATGTGTTACCCCAACAACGTCCAAAACACATCCTTAGAATGTTGCAGGCAAAACTTTCCACCTTTGTTAACATATCACATTAAAGGAACATTTTATAAAAAAAGCTTTCATTCATCTCAGGCCTTAATAACATCCTGAAAACATTTTCAGAATGTTGCAGTTACAACGTTATGTCTTAGTTAACCTTAAACCTTATAGGAACATTATTTGAAATAATAAACATCCTAAAAAGGTTCTTTGAACATCAGATTACAACATTTCTTTAAAACATTATTAGAACATGTAGGTAATGTTAGCCAAAGTTGTGAGAGCGTTCCCCGCTAGCTGGGTGACCTGCCCAGTATATAAAGAGATATGTTATTATCAAACGGCATGAATGGATGTTCAAAAGTCTGTGCTCTAATTTAATTGAACACACTTTAAAACTAGGTCTGTTGTTAGGTCTGCAATGACACATGCAGGATCTTCCCGAAAACAAACTTGCAAAGGCAACAATGGAGCTTGGACTTTGAAATGCAAGCTGCAAAGCATCCTCATTAATTGTGTAAAGTAGGTTTCTTTCCAAAGAAGTGACAGCGATGGTGTAATGCTGGGCTTCATGGGTAGATCTGCTGGATAATTGGCTCTTTAAAAGAAGGTTAAGGCATTTTAAAGGCTTCAAATTGGTCTTTTCTCCTTCAGAGCAAGTTTTGAGTGCCAAGAATAATTAGGGCGGTGCTGATTGTTATGGACCCCATATCACACTAAGGCAAAACAGACAGCAGGGAGGATGCCAAGGGAAGCTTTATGAGTCTCATTTGAGTTAAGCTGAACTGACGCTCATTATAAACTGTATGAGTTGTGTGAGAGATTGTCAGCAATACAGATTGCATAACTATATGGAGCTTTTAAAACAACCATTTGCAGTTTGTAAGGTCATTATTAGTGGAATTTAATTTATTTCTGTATTGGAAGACTTATTTCATCTCAAGCCACAAGGGGTCATGAATCTGAAGAAAAGGGACTCAAAACATGGGCCATTGTCCTTTTCTTCAAACGGTATAAACAGCAATAATAATTGTTGCTTGAGGAAAACTTTGGGATACTTTGGGGCAACAGAACAAGTTAAAGTAGCGTATCAAGTTGTTGTGCAGGATTGAGCTTTATCCTTTTAGCAGGCTACATATCATTACTCTACTTTTAGCTCTGTTGTGGTCCCTCATCACATCCCTGAGGTAAATATCTGCTTTTCAGCAACTAGCTGCTCACTTTGTCTGTGAGTTTCTCAGAGGTTTTTTCACAATAAACAGCAACCTTATTTTGCAAATCGGAATTATTGGTGGGATACTGAGAACCACACAGTGAAGTTTCAGGACAGAAAACCAAAACAAAGAGCTAAAAGACACCAAAATGCTCTAAAGCCTTTACCAAGCACTGAGCTTTGAGACTGAGCTGTAAGACTAAAACAATTAGAGTGCAAGGTTAGGTGATAGTTCTTATACTTACCGACAGCTTGGAAATCTTTCAATTGGTATTAACACTCATGTCACTCGTATTATGTTAAAGAAGATATTATATTACTATATGTATTATATCATGCTCATTGTGGGATTCATATCAGTATGTAGTGTCTCCACTGTGACATGTCTCCATGTTTTAATGTTCAAAAAGCTCTTTATTTTTCTCGTACTGCTCTTTTCACCCTCTGTCTGAAACCAGAGCCCAGTCTGCTCTGATTGGTTAGCTTGCCGGCTCTGTTGCCCCTTAGCCTATCACGTACTACTTGTTGGAGCGCTAGCCAAAAGAAGCGTGAGTGTTACATAGTGATGTCACTATGTTAGTGAAATTATCAAAGGTGTCCAATGGAGGCGTTTTGGGGGGATTTTAGCCTTTGCCAACCATTTACATTCACAAACACCTATAACACACTACAGAAAAGGGAAACCCCACAAAACAATAAAGGTCTTCCTTAAATCAATCTCTCGTTACTGAAACCACTCATTTACGTTTCTTTATTCAAATATTGTTTATAAGCCCAAAAAAAAAAAAAGCTACACAAATGTAAAGAAAGACCTAAACATTTGTACTTACCTGGCATATTTGCAGACCTAAACTTTTACAGTTGAAAGTGTTGTCACTGTTCTTTGGCAATGACAAAGTTCTCACATTAATCGTCACCCCCCCCCTCCCCCCTCTGAGCACTCACTCCTGTCTTGCAGCTGTTTGGGGACTTCCACATTGTGAGGTTTCATAATGCTGACATGGAAACATGGGGAGCAGTGGGATGTCCTAGTAGCCTCATTCTCCCTGCTAGCAGAGCATGTCCCAACTGTTGTCAATTTATCAATGTATCGTGCACTAGTGGGCACAGTTTGAGCCACCATTAGGACAGGTGCCTCCATCCATCATGGCCAAGTCACTTATTCCACCTTGTCAGGGGAAACTAAATGGAGCTTTTGAAGAAATGCAAACAACTCTCAGTGGACAATCGGAGGAGACATGTCAACACTGTGAGTGGAGGAGTGAGTACAAAGAGAGTTCAGTCTGTCATTAACATCCAGGGCCTCCTGCGCTCATGCTAATGGTCATGCTAATGGTCTCCCATATGTCCTTTCATTTAACAGACACACTCAAATGCAGTATCTTCTCGACTAAAGGAAATGATCCTATTCTTTTGATTACCCAGACTATCAACAATTGTGCTTTTTCTGAAATGCAGATTTATTTTTTTGCCTCATCCAAAAACCTGTAAATTATGAAAAAAGGAGGGAAGAAATCGATGACAAATGTCTCGTTCTCCCAAATCTGTACAGTGAAATGCATTATGTAGTAGGGTGGATAGATAATATAAGAGTAACATGTTGGGTGTAAATATCTACTGTAAAATGAATGCTAATGTGATTCATGTTTCATAATGTGTTGAGCTGAAGCTTGTTTAGAACAGTTTCATCTTGACAATTATAATCATATGAGGAGTGCTCTCACCCCCCAGGCTTCATTCATTTTGGTTATACTGCTGCACAATACAGCCAGAGGTGAAGTGAAGTGGGTTTTAATTAAAAGACACAAAGAAATTAGAAATTGGGGGATGCACAAAGCTGTTAATCAATCCCCAGTAATCAGCCAGGGTGATGATGGCACAACAAGCGTCAACAGAAAGAAGAGAATAGAGAGCAGACAGATTTATGTGTTTTTTTCACTTTCTTGAGGATCAAAATAAACATTTGACATTATGATGAAAGCTTTTTTTGTGTATGTTGTAGGTTATCCTAGTTCAATTTAGACACCATGCACCATAACTGTTTCCCTAGTTCTGTTTTTCCTTTATTTGACAATAAACCTAGAAAATAAATGAGAAATATTGACAGAATGCCCATTATATATGAATGTTTTGACATCTGGCAACTTTTACATTTGTCTTTTGATATCTTGGTTGTCAAATCTGCAAAGACAGGCCTTTTTTACGGAAGATATTTTGACATGTCACAGTAGAAAAAGCAAACGTCTGACTAATAAAATAACTATGTGGCTGAATTCCATTTAGCGGCTTCAGTTTCAGGGTCCTGGTATTGCACAAGCTGGCTCAATGTCGCACTGTCACGGCCGGCTGGGACACTTAAATATATCAGAACCATCCTTAATGTTGTTAGTATCACTATGCTTTAATTGCTATGGCAATTCAGAATGCCTGTTGTGGAAAAGGTTGATTGTAAAAGGTTAATTGTTTCATTGGTTGTCAGTAAGGTTAAAGGACAGGGCAAGTGAGATTCAATTTTTTTGTGTGCAAATTAAATAAAAAGGGCCAAAACTAACAGTAAACTCTTTGGCCATTAGGGCTCCATTGTTGTCCAAAAGTTTAACACAATAGATTACAAATGGTGGTTTAAAGAGTTAGTGTTAGCTGATGAAACAATGGTAATTGTATGCAGTTCAGGTTATGGATTCATACTTGGTTTGCCTCTTAAATATTTAAAGGAGTTTGAAAATGACTTTAAGTTCATTGTTTTAAGTCAATTTTACTGACATTTGTCCTTTGTCCTGCTGCCATTAATAATCCCTGGAACACCAAATGTCACATGAAATTGGCTGGAAATAATCGATCAAAATGCTAAATGTACCTCTGTTTGGGTAACGTTAGCTAAAAGAAAACGCGGTGAGCAGCTGTTTCAAGAAATCATGGAACCTTTTTTTTTTTGGAAATTGAAAAAAAGCTGATGCCCCTAAACAGAGTGGGGCGTTGTCCTTTTTACAATTTGGTTTTGGTTTTATTAAACAAACAATATATCATTTATGAAATTGTGAGCTTTAGAGCTACTGGTAGGTGAATGTGTTACTTTTGAATGCAGCAATACTAGCTGTTTCCCCTTGATGCTATGCTAGGCTAACCGGCTCATATAACATGTATATGTGTGGTATCAATCTGCTCGTCTAACTCTAGTTAAGAAAGTGAAAAAGCGTATTTTCCAAAACGTAAAGTTAGACCCCAAGCCTGTTTTTCATGTTTCAGGCTTGAAAATGACATTCCCAGAACAAATTACCATATCTTCCCTTCTGAAAGGGTTAAATTAATAATCTTTTTTCTCAAAGTAATGATAAACCTGTGAGTTGGATGTAGAAAAGTCAGAATCAATATAGATGTTTTTTTATTTTAAAGAAAATTCAGATTGAACAAGGTAAAAAACTGTAAATTATAGTGTCCGTCCAAAGAATATTTTGTACTTATAGTGAAAACTAACCTTGGATGATGGGTTAGTAGACTAAAAGCTTTAGGAATCCAAAGTACAACATATAATAAGTACCCTGTATCAAGATTGATGCAAAACAAGTGATATTTGACCTTTTTAGAGACATTCTCTGGCCCCCCTTGCTCGATTTTGACATGTGACATCTCTTTCTGACCGTCAGAGCCAATGGAATCGAGGGGAAGTCCCACATAGTCCTTATTTGGTCATGTGTGTGTGTTAGACTGCCGTGTGTGGGAATAGCAGCAGCAGGTGGCTACCATTAGCAGCTAACTTTTGGTCTCCGATTTTTACACAAATATGGAATTATGGACTATAAATGAAAAACATTTGTTTGCACATACTTTCTCAACCTATGGATTAACCGATGCAGCAGCGTTTTTTCTCGTTTGAATGCCATTGAACACTCTAATGATCAGATTGACAGCTACGGTGAGACGATGTCCCGTATAAGCTCCGTAAAGGTACGTGTTGTGATGTCTGTGTTTGCTTCCCCTGTTGCGAGTTTGTATCTTTCAGTGTTGAGGGTGGCACCGTTAGATTCTGTGTCTTTACGATCATAAACGATGTGCTGGATGTGCAGAGCTAGGATAAGTAATAAGGGAGCTTGGAGTGATTTTCGGTGCGGTAATAGGTTAGCATTTTTCGCTCGGTGTGTGTGTGTGTTTTTTGAAAAATAAAAATAGAGAGTTTTTCCCCGTTATATGGATATAAAATATTCATAGTTTATTAAATATTAAGGTTCCTTAGATGTTGTTTCATACAAATGACGCGATTTTGGCCACGGGCACGGGTCCGTGGGGCTTAAGAGCACAGTTTGCAGAAGTGAACTGAATGTATTTTAGTTTTTGATTCCCGAAACACAGAACATGACTGACGGCTGACGCCTTTGTATGAAATTGTGCCACATGTTAGTATGAAAGTAAATCAGTATAATAAGAAGTATGGAAATGTGCAGCAAATATGTCAAATCTCCTGAGGAGCATTCCTTTCGATTCGCTCAGAGATTCTTGTGAGGCCAGAGAAAGCCGTTATAGGCTACAAATCAAACATGTTGAATAATTTACTGGAACCCAAGTCGTTTTTCCTCTAACTATTTGTATATGTATGTTGATAAAAAAAAATGTTTTTCCCAATTATCATGCTTTTTAAAAGGCTTTTCTTTGGTCATAAAATAATAACAATAACAACAGACTGTAGTATGATCCACACTCACTACAGGCAAATAAATAGAAGAAGAAACTATCACACTTTTAATCCAGACATATTCCACCTCATTCTGATGTATTGTTATGAAGTGAATTCAATTCAACACAAAAGTAATTATATCTATTATATTCAAACAAAATGTTGTAAACCTCTGGCCATGCTAATCACATCTTCTTTTATTCCGAGTGAAGACTCTAGTTGGCTGTTTCTTTCCTTTCATATTTTATATGCTTATTATCTAATTTTCTTTTGAAGGCCTTGATTACTCTCGGCCTGAAAATGAACAATAATTGCTGCCCTACTGCTTACAAAGTCTAGGGAACAGAGGAATAAAAGAGTGTTCTTTTCAATGGTCAATCAACAAAGAAGTACATTAATAATTATCTTACATTACAATTCTTGGTTTTGTGCATGAAATATGGTTCTGGAAGAATTAAAATGTATTTTACCCTTCCAATTATGCGTGAGATTTGTATGGTTAGCCTGAAACATAATATGAACAACAAGGATAAAATAGAATTTACAAAGAGGAGAGCGCTTTGATCACATACTGCATGCCTGGAGGAGTCTTGCCTGAGAGTCTTTGATGTGAATCAGTGCCAGGTCCAATTGGCCCGGGGTGACCCTCAAATGTGCACTCTTTAATCATGAGTTCGATGTCAGGTGTATTAAAAAAAGGTCCTTCGTGGTTTATAATTTTTTACCATTATTACATGAGGCAGATTTCCTGACAAAAGTGTGCGAAACAATTTGCCGCGGTTTCAGTTATCGCACAAAACACTGCTGCTTGCTGTGAAAGACATTACAGAGGACAGAGACAGGATGGGAGGAAAAGCCCAAACAGTTGTTGTGCTAATACCTTCATAAACACTGGGATTCAGCACCTAATTACCATCAGATGGATAGAGCTGAAAGGTCACTCATAGCCTTTTTAAGCCACGATACCAACGCCACTCTAGGGATTTCAATGTTGGTCTTTGCATCATCAGTATATTGTAGTCCTGAATAACATATCCTGACAACGTGACTGGATTGGATGGAACTTGTACATTTTGCAGAACCAGTAGGTTGAAACTTTGACAAGAAGACACTGCACAAACTTTTGTACAATTTACCATCATTCTCATGTGTATTTTGAGTTTAATGCTAAAATAGCTCAAAGACCAGCATGTTCTAATAAAGCTGTATACGAAACCACCAGTAGTTTATCAAGTGGTCACCTGCGGAATTGCAATGAAAGTGTTTTAACAAACTAAATCTTGTAGTAACTTCAAGGCTTTTGACATGGTTGAAGTAAAGATCTGCTAGATCTGAAGTCTAAATTGCATCTTTTGTAACAAGCAATCAATTGAAAAAACATGAAAGCCTCACTCGTACAGTAACTCAGTTGTGACCATTTGACAGTGCATCTGAGGCTGAATATTGAGCTACGCCTGACAACGCCTTTGTGTCCTCCATGTGCCTCGCTGTTGTAACAGTACCACAGTCCAACCAGGAACAGAAAGCGTCCTTTTGTAGAATTATTAATATATTCTAAAAACAGCACCAACCAACATTTTGCCCACCCAAAGAAACAAACTGAACTAAGATGTATTAAACTAAATTCTGGACTGAGTATTCCATCAGACCTTACAAGCAAAGAGTCATGAGACTTCAGGGTTTACCAGGTGTTTCAGCACCCGTTCCTGCTACCCATTGATAAGTCAAAAACAATTCAATTTGACTGGCTCCATGTACACCAAGCAGCCCTTTGTGTTTTAGTATACACTATACAGTAGTACTGTAATGGACAATTTATGTTATGGACTTCAGAGGCTCTGACGCCAGGAACATGTGGGCGGGGCTAAGGACAATGACTGACTACAAAGGGGCAGCGGGTGCTGCTTTGGGCAACACAGTCTCACTCCCAGATAGTCCAATAGCGACGCTTGGTCAGGGTCCTTTGGCGTGCAGTTGTGACGCACCGAGGCTCCTTCAGCTTCATAAATGGACGCAAAGAGCTTTCAACTGATTGCAATGTATTCCCATCGGCGGCGGAATTTGACGCTCAGGGAAGCACCGCATCGGTCCATGTCGGCGGCATTTAAAGGCAATGTGAGCGTCCATTCTCATTGGATAACGGATCATTTTACACCCGGAAATAAGCATTCTCCTTACTGTCAATTGATCTTACAGTGATATCTGCACTACTCATCAACTCAAAAACACCAGATTATCCTTGTTAATTACACAACATTGATTGGTTTAAATTGTGTGCAATGCTTTTGTATTTTTCCCCTTCGATTCGGAGAAACAAATATATTTCGGTGTTTAGGATGGCAGAAGACACTACACTACCCAGAATCCTCAGCTATCGTTTGAGACTACACAATGCGCTTTGCTCGACAAACCCCGTGATTAGTCCTCAAGCTCTGTGATTGGTTGACCTCCGACTGTATTCCATATGAAAAAAAACGTTTCGTAAAATATAAAATCATACTTTATTCAGCAGTGCTTGCTTTACTCTTTGAAAGTCATCACATGAATGCTTTGTAATAAATGGTTTGGCTGCATTAAATATTACACATCTGTCGTAGTTCTTTATTTATCTACAGAGATTGGGCCTCAGAATAGACCGGAAACTATTCTTTTCCCGTTCTGTTTTAATTACACAATAAAGTTAATAGTAATATTTAGTTTGATATTATTATTTTTTATTAATTAGACAGCTGGGTTATGTTAAGACCATCTTTTCTGTGTTGCTGTGGGTTTTCCCCATCGCCTTTGTGTTACAAATATCAAAACAATATGTGTGGTCGTCTGTGGATAACTAAATATATCCGCCGGAAACTAAACCGGAAACAGCAGTATATTTTATTGTGTTAACACTGTAAACTTCACAGCTTTTTAACCCAAACCACCTACTGGTTAAAGCACGTTATTACACGTTTAGAGTAATTGCAATGCAGGTAGATTGTGTTGCTTTTTAATGACTGTTTTTAAATGCCTTTTTCTTAATGTCTTTCATTTTTGTAAAGCACTTTGAATTGCCTTGTGTTTAATATATCATATTCCAATCACTTGTATATAGACACCAATGTGTTTCCCATCCCCTAAACCTCCAGGGATGTATACAGTTTAATACTGGCAACTTCTAACTATGGGAAATACGAAAACGTCTTTTAAAACTACGTGCCATAGAACATGTTGCGAAACAGACATATAGCCAGCATGTGTAGTTCTGGGGGGGTGGACACGTTGGAGTCAAGTTTTGGATAGTGTGCCGTCGATGGGTTTCATTCCATTTCAAAGTGCTGTTTGACGCTCGGCGTAAACTTCGCACACTGCCACTCCAACATCCAATCACAGAGCTTGAGGACTAATCACGGGGTTTGTCGGGCAAAGCGCATGGTGTAGTCCTAAACGATAGCTGAGGATTATGGGTAGTGTAGTGTCTTCGGCCATCCTAAACTCTGATACAACTATTTGTTTCTCAGAGTCGAAGGGGAAAAACACAAAAGCATTGTACACAATTTAAACCGATCAATGTTGTGTAATTAACAAGGATAATCTAGTGTTTTTGAGTTGATGAGTATTGCAGATATCACTTTGAAATCAATCGACAGTAAGGAGAATACTTATTTCCGGGTGTAAAATGATCCGTTATCCAATGGGAATGGACGCTCACATTGCCTTTAAGTGCCGCCGACATGGACCAATGCAGTGCTTCCCTGAGCGTCAAATACCGCCGCCGCCGATGGGAATACATTGCAATCAGTTGAAAGCTCTTTGCGTCCGTTTATGAAGCTGAAGAAGACTCGGCGCGTCACAACTGCACGCCAAAGGACCTTGACCAAGCGTCGCTATTGGACTATCTGGGAGTGAGACTGTGTTGCTTTGGGACAGTCTGTGTGTGCATCTCTCCCAGATGAGCTGAACGCTTTTTATGCACGTTTTGAGATCAGCCAGGCACGACTGCGTGGCCACACACAGCTCCAACACCATCGTGAAGTTTGCTGACGACATGACCGTCATTGGCCTGATCACCGACGGCGACGAGACGGCGAACAGAGAGGAGGTCAGAACCCTGACATTTTGGTACCAGGAGAACAACCTCCATCTCAACGTCGGCAAAACCAAGGAGCTGATTGTGGGTTACAGGAAGCAGCAGAGAGAGGGACACGCCCCCATCGGGACTACGGTGGAGAGAGTCAGCAGCTTCAGGTTCCTCTGGGTCCACATCACTGAGGACCTGACAAGGACTCATCACTGAGGACCTGACATGGACTCTTCACTGAGGACCTGACCTGGACTCATCACAGTGCTACCACCATCACCAAAACAGCTTGATGGCGGCTCTTTTTCTTCCGCTGGCTGAGGAGGTTCAACATGGACTCCAGGATACTCTGCAACTTCTACAGGTGCACCATAGAGAGGATCCTGACCTTCTACAGGTGCA
>CALSBZ010046918.1:4222885-4249144 GCA_943591055.1 Gobionotothen gibberifrons
GACCTTCTACAGGTGCACCATAGAGAGGATCCTGACCTTCTACAGGTTCACCATAGAGAGCATCCTGCTGCATCACGGCCTGGTACGGCAGTTGCACCGCCCTCAACCGTAAGACTCTACAGAGGGTGGTTAAAACTGCACAGCACATCACCAGGACGGAGCTGCGATCAAAGACCCCCATCACCCCAGCAACAAACTGTTCTGTCTGCTGCCATCTGGCACATCAGGACTAAAACCACCAGACTCAGGGACAGTTTCATGCCACAGGCCATAAGACTACCTGTTAAGCCCCAAGCCTGTTTTTCAGGTTTCAGGCTCGAAAATGACATTCCCAGAACAAATGACCATATCTTCCCTTCTAAAAGGGTTACATTAATAATCTTTTTTCTCAAAGTAATGATAAACCTGTGAGTTGGATGTAGAAAAGTCAGAATCAATATCGATGTTTTTTATTTTAAAGAAAATTCAGATTGAACATGTTAAAAAAACTAGTGTCCGTCCAAAAAGTATTTTGTACTTATAGTGAAAACTAACCTTGGAGGAATCCAAAGTACAACATATAATAAGTACCCTGTATCAAGATTGATGCAAAACAAGTGATATTTGACCTTTTTAGACAGATTTAGCACCAAAAAAACTCTTTTGGGGCCATTTGGGTGGATTTTCCATATCTCTGGCCCCCCTTGCTGGATTTTGACATGTGACATCTCTTTCTGACCGTCAGAGCCAATGGAATCAAGGGGAACTCCCACATAGTCCTTATTTGGTCATGTGTGTGTGTTAGACTGCCGCATAGCCAAGACCGGAAGCTGCGATAACTCTGGTGGCTACCATTAGCAGCTAACTTTTGCTCTCCGATTTTTACATAAAAATGGAATTATGGATTATAAATGAAAACATTTTTTATACCGACACATTATCAACCTATGGATTAACCGATTCAGCCGCGTTGTGATGTTGTGATGTCTGTGTTTGCTTCCCCTGTCGCGAGTTTGTATCTTTCAGTGTTGAGGTGGGCACCTTTTAGATTCTGTGTCTTTACGATCATAAACGATGTGTTGGATGTGCAGAGCTAGGATAAGTAATAAGGGAGCTAGGAGTGATTTTTGGTGCGGTAATAGGTTAGCATTTTTCGCTCGGGGCTAATTCAGAGGGTCAGTGTTAGCATTGTGTGTTTTTTTTAAAAAAAGAAATGAAAAATATCAGTTAAATTAGTTTTTCCCCGTGATATGGATATAAAATATTCATAGTTTATTAAATATTAAGGTTCCTTAGACGTTGTTTCCTGCAAATGACACGATTTCGGGCCCGGGCTCGGGTCTGTGGGGCTTAAGAGGTTACTTTTTTAAAGAAAAATCCATAAACCTTCATCTGTTTGCATTTTGCAATTTTTTTGTCTAATATATCATTCCATTTACTTGTATATAGACTCTTCTTGCATTATTTCTATTTTATGTGTATGTAATTGCACTATTTTATCAGTTGTATTTGTCCTATATTTATGTTGTACTGTTGTAGGAGCCTGTGACCTAAGGTTTTCATTGCCATATCTACACTGTAGACAATAAAGCCTTGAAACTTGATCTTTATTTATTAGGACTATTTGTATGTAAAAATGTATGTCTTGTTTTTGAACTGTTGAGAAACCTGTGACCAAAGTTTTTCATTCATTGCATTACTACACTGTAGTTGTGTATATTACATGACAATCAATCTTTGGATCTTGAATCATTGCTAAAGCTGCAGTCAAACTAGTTAACACTGGTCAGACCTCTACGCTGGAGGAACTTCTTCCAGCGTAGGAACACCAGGGTCCCTAAGAATGGGCTCTCTGTGGATACTCACTTATACCTCATTCACACCAACGCAACTCCGGTTCAAGCTCCGTGTTAGAGCTTTTCAGGTTCAGAACCGGTTCTTCGGTTTAGCTCTAGCTCTTTTCACACAGCCCAGAGTCCACTGGTAATGCGTCATTGCGTCATCGTTTGCGTCATGACGTTACCATTTGCGTGCCTGCTTCATAAAGCCAAACCGCGCGGATGAAATCAGTTGCATTCATTTCTTATGGCTCTATCTGCAGCTTTTGCGGAGTCATTTCTGTGGTTTAGACTATATTCTTATAAACAAGTGTACTCGTGTCAATAAAGTTTTTGTTAAAACACAACTGCTTCCGAGATCGGTCTTATTTCTTAAGGTGGACTAAACCATGAGTGTGGAGTAACGTTATATCTTTCATTTAAATGAACTGTAACCTTCACCCAAGTATGTAACAGCTGTTCTCAAATGAACACGTGAAGTAAAGTTGAATATTTATAGTTTTATAGATTTATAATTAGTTATAATGAGAGGTGATCAACGTGAATGCTCAGGTTCCACCTTAATACGCAGACACGTTGCTTCACCATGAGCAGAAACCTTTATATATACAGTCTATGGCAGAAACACTGAAACTCTGAAACTCTTGTTAAGTTTCTCCGTCGTTGTGTACAAACTGGATAAAACGCGGACTTTCTGTTGTTGTTCAGGAGTTGATGCTGTCTCTGCCCCCGCCTCGACGTAAGCGTGACGTATGTGGTGCTTTTGCTCTGGCCGGACAATTTTTTGGTGCTCGAAATGAACCGGATTCCGGAGCTAAGAGGCTGCTCAGCTGCGGTATGAAGAGGAAAACCCGGTGCTTTTCAAGCTCTAGCTCCGGGCCGGCCCTGAAACACCGTTGGTGTGAATGAGGTAATAGACAGTTGACCATTAGCTTGATCGGGACATGTTAGCAACACCAAGACACTACCTTATAGGCCAAGGGCAGGAAGTAGATTTAAAGCTTTTTTACAATTGGGGTCCTTTTCTCATAACCCTAACTTTGTATTTGTCACTTCCGTTGTGGAGAGGTTGGAATAAAGCCATTGCTAACACTATGTATAAAAGCCAATGTGATGGCAAATGATTGGCACACAACCAATGTTTCTTTCTTACAGTAGCTCTTTGTGTTCTTGAAAGATAAGCATTAGGGCTACCAATCACTATGTGTGAGTAATGGAGACAGGAGTCATGTAAGTAGATCTTTAAGTGAGAGAAACAGTAAACTCAACAACGGATCTCATTCCTTTGGCCAGGGTAAGTTTCCTGCCTCTACTGTATAAGACCTTGCTTCTTTAGTGGCAGTTTGTGACAGAACTTTTTCGTTTTTTTCGTTTTCTTTTTTCGTTTTCTTTCAGACTCATTTTACAACGCATTATCAATGTTACAAACTGGTTAAACATGAAATCATAACAAGAAGAAGCTTCAGCAATAGGACAGGAAATAATAAAAACACTAACATTTATAGGACAGTCCAAACTGAGAAGAAATATGACAAAGTGCATACTTCCCAATACAGTTAGACCATTTTCGAATATTAGAATAAGTAAACTTTTGGTCAGTTTATAATGAAAATCTTGCACAATACCCTAATCTCGACATGTCAAATACAAATTGTTATCAGTCTTTAAACTTAATTCCATTCCTCCTGCTGTATAGACATTCCTGTGTGATTTAATAGGGTCTCTTGCTTCTATATGGAGATACAATTGGAAGACAAATAGGATTTAAGGAAACATACTACCTCTTGTCCCTCTCTGAATACAAAGGGCAGGCCCTGGTGCTATCACAAAGAAAACAGCTTAGCAGCAGTGCATTTGTTTTCCATTCAGAGAGAGAAGCACTTTGTCTTTCCAATCGTTACCTGTCTGTGAATCAGTTGCTCCATTAAGGACAGCCTAAAGAGGGAGGTGCTGTCTCGGGCTAAATTGCAATTAGTCGGCCTGCAAGTGAGGCCGGCACCAGTTAACTTGGGATATTGGAGTGCAAGGGCCCCGTAATCAGGCTTTGGTCATGTAGAACAATGCATACAATTAAATTGACATTAATGAATAATTGTGTAATGAAAATGGAGGAGTAGAGTTAATTGCATGTTACAGTGAGTGTAATGCCCAGATAACCTTGTGTGTCTAATGCTTTTCTTAGTCTGACTGCCAAGGCTCTCACCCTGGCTCCTCTCGGCGGGAAGTCATTAAAGCCGGGGAGTAGATAATGCCAGTGTGCCGAAACCCAGAGTAGCTACAATCTTGCAAAGACTTTCTTTCACAGGCCCTTTTTTCCTAAGTGGGCTATGCTGAAGTCATTTGTACACAGTCTGAATGAAATTAAAGGTCAGTAGTGCTACGCATCTATGTCTGGATGGGCTTTTAGAGTGGGGCCCACTCACCCACAGGGGCTGTCACACGGTAGAATGAACACCTTAAGATGACTGAGGGCTAGGATATTTGCCACAGTTGAGGAGACTTGAGTGACAGATGCTCTGACTAATTCATAAATGTAACCCATGTTGAACTACACCTTTCATTTAAAAACGGTTCCAACAATTAGATGCTCAGCTCAGAATTTCAGTATAAGCTGCACTCCCATTATTACACCTATAGACAATTTTAAAATGCCATTGACTGCTCAGTGACAGACATATTATTAGACGTATTATATAAGGATCCCAATTTAGGGCTCGGGACCCCCTCAGGGGTTGCAAGGTGAATCTGTGGTGTGATGATGTGATTAATGGCATAGGAAAAGGGAACAAAGGCATGTTATGCTACACAAAATGTATTTTACTTTACGAGATGTTTTTTTAAATGTACGGGCCTGTAAACTCCTCATAACCTCCAAGGGAGTTTTTTAACAACAACTTTATTGTATGATTTGTCTCAAATGTTGCAGAACACATTTACATTTTTCTTGTTGCCCTTTCTTTACATTAATGAAAGGCCTTCTTTTTCCTCATCTCGTAGTCAGTGTTTGTGGCTTATCTGAAATAAGGTCTGTGGTTAACACAAGCTGAAGAGTTGTACCAATTTGATATAGACACAAAATGGGTCAGTAAATACCCCACTTGTGAATGTCCGAAGCTCCTATGTGTCATAAAAATTAACGATGCTTGCCATGAAGTGACTAAGACCCCATTTATACGGGAACACAAACGAAACGAAAACGAACCGAATTCGATATCAAAAAAGTATTCCGTTCACACGGATACGGCTCAATAAACGTGTCCCTTCACACGAGACCGCTCGACCCGCTGGAGACGCTGTAGTACATATGCCGGGCCTGTAAGTAGCGCTGTACTTCCGCCACAAAATACACCAAAAGCAGCGAAGAAGACCCCTGAGCATGGTTGCCTGGTTGCCCTTCTGTTTATTCTCCGCGGTGGATTTAGCAACATGTAGTTCATGTAGTTCTCCATGTCCACTTGTGCTGATGGTTGTGGTAGAGGAGCTGTAGATTTTGCACTAACATCTTTAGCATGGTCAGTAGCAGTAGCAGTACTAGCACTGACCATGCTACAGCAGTGAGCAGCAGAGGTGGGGAGAGGCGGGGCTATGGCTTCATCTTTATCAGGAAATGATCGTATAGGACATACACACGGAGCCGTTAGGCCCCCCCAGAGCGTTCCGTCCGCAGATCTATCCACCTTGGGACCCGTTAACGTTTTAGGGGTCCGTTTCCGCGGTTCCGTTACGGCCTCGTGTGAACGAACGGGCTATACGAGAGAGAAAAGTAGCGGATACAACTTGTTTCGTTCCCGTGTAAACAGCACCTAAATAAACTACTTAACGTCGTCATGCCGACAAAAGTGAGCCTTTAGCTTAGCGGTGGTGATACGCAACCATGTGACTGTGATGTAGTTTGTTTAAGCAGTACGTTTTATTCGGTTTTTACTGCTGCCGATTGCATTTACGCTTTACGAAATCACAAAGTAGTGTTAATATGTGGAGATATACGTGTTAGAGCTTATTTATTTTCTGCATGGGTATATACCGTTACCCATTACAGAAATAAAGAAATCCCTTTAGTGGAGGGATCCTATGCTAACTGCTCTACACAGTAAACTAAATTGAAGCATTGATTTCGACTTGTTGTCACTTGTTGGTTGATCCACTTCCTCCATTCATTTAGGGAACAAGTGATAATATTTATTTTTGCTTTATTTTAAGATTTGAGGTGCTGAAAATTGGGAACCACTGCGCAAATTGTACTTACAAAGCAATACTATATTTCAATACACGTAGGTCACCATTAGAAAACCAAAGTGCTTCCGTTTGTTTAGCATGAAGTGAAACACAGGCCTAAGGGGCAGCAGTAAGTGTTATAGACTCTCTGTGAGGGCCCGTCTGCAGCAGCCTCCCATAGGGAAATCTGTGAAAAGAACAGCAATGTATCAATTTACTAGCTGCTAATTCACCATTGTCTCAGCTCATTAAGCTGAAATGCATCAGTAACATCACATTATCACAGCAACGTGCAATAAATAAAGCTAAGGAAGCAATATTATAGTCATTTACCTGATCATTTGTGCTAATCACTGATCTGTTTTCGTATTGCTGTTTGCTGTTAATGTACTGAATGACTGAATGCACGTTATCCACTCATCTGATAAGTGGACCCTAAGAGGAATGAAATATATAAAGCAATAACATGGTGTACATTTTTAAAAGGCACATGATTTTTCCCCACTCTACACCAATGCCATGTTATTTAGTATTGAAGGACATTGCAGGGGCTGTGTGTAAGTGCACATTTGTGACAATATATTGTGTGATGTTACAAGGAGTTGACAATTGTCGGTGATTTCTCCAACGGGGCTTTAATTAATGCAGTGTTGTATCTATACAAATTGAATCTTTCTGTCTAAACTATTAGGAATAAGTAAAGCGGTCATATGTTATAATGATGAAATACTGATACTGATGACACTTTTTAAAACAAGTGTAATAACTTTGGTAATCCATTAACTTTTCATCTACTGCTTCAATCATAGCAAAATGTCTGTCAATTACTTTTCTTTATGACTACAAACTAGGGTCAACGTTATGTTTAATCTTCAAACCTCAACGCGTTATAAAAAATCAGTAGTGGACCGTCAGGGCAAGCAAGGCCTTTTCTGCTGGCCTAAACACTATCAGAATCACAAACCTTTTAATATAGTTTTTTCATTAACATGTATTAAATTATTTCCAATAGTCTATTCTCTTCATTTTAAAGCTTTTCTCTGTGTTGCGCCCGGTTGCGCTGTGTCCAGTAATGGTTGTTAATGTTGGAGCTTTTATCCAATCACATTTAAGTCAGAATGTGTTGCTATGTCAAAGAAATGTGCCTTGAGGCCTTCAGAATCAACAGTGCGGGCGCTTGTAGCTTAAAACAAATGGCAATGAAATAGTTGCATTGACCAATCAGATTTTGAGTTTGCTACACCGGGGCCATCTAGCAGGCGTACAATGACGTCGGCATTTTCACGTCCTTTGATTGTCAGCGCTAGCAAACACTAGCGTGTGTAGCGATAGCTAGCGGTAGCTACCGATAGCGACCTGCTGGGAAACAGCATCTGTAGCGACCTTAGCAGCTTTGTCAGTGCTTTAGTTAAGTGTCTAGAATGTGTCTGACTTAATGCTATTAATTCAGAAATCATGTTATAATAAATTCAAAATCAAATTTCTCTCACCTGTTCGTAAGGGATTATTTTATTACAACATCAAATGTATTTCTTTTATCACCCCCCAAAATACAATTAAATTATTTAATTGTATTAATTGTATAATAGCTACTACTATTTAATACATAGTAGTAGCTATTATACAATTAATACAATTAAATAATCATGACGAATCACAGATTATTATTGTGATAACACATATACATTTCTTATTCAATGGACACCACTCCTAAAAATATTTCCCTTAGCCTAAACTGGACTTTTAGTTATGAGCAAAAAAGTAAATGTTAGCATGCTAACATGCTAAACTAAAATTGTGAACATGGCAAACATTACACATGCTAAACATCCGCAAACAGATATATAACAGAGATGGCAGATTTGCACATTCGAAGAGCTTCACAATCCTTATGCTCATCAGGTTATTCTCAAACCACATTTATCATGTGGGGAAAACATGCTTTTAATCTTCAACCCTGGTCATTGTCCTGACCATTAGGCGGTTTAAAACAAAGATAAAGTATTATCAATAAGCATGATGTCACTATATTTAATTTCACATACCCATGCTCTTGTATCCACTGTAGATAGATTTACCCTGGACATGTCATCTGGACCTTTTTTTAATAGTTTTTAATTTCACCTGAATATCTGTTACCCAGTGTTGGGAGGGATCAGAAACTGCTGTAGAATTACACAGATTAGCATTCAAATGATAGCACACAGATGTACCCTGGCATGATGTAATGCTTTCTTTCTTATCTCAGGCACTCAGGGTACACCTCGGGCCCCTCATGGCCCTCACTGCATGTGTTTGGTTTCAATACAAACAAGTCCCATCTTGTTCAGTTGCCTTGTTGCTTTGGTGTAAGAAGCAGGATGACACACTGGAGGAGGTAGACCAATTCATTTAAAGTTACAGTTTACAGTAACACCCCCCCTAACAAGGAGTTTCCCAAAGTGGATCCCTGAACAGTCTCCAGTGGGTTTCCAAACCACTTCCTTTGTGAAGTATGCTGATGCTGGTTCAAAACCATGATATTTCATCCAATATATATATTTTTTCCCCTTTATTTTCCAATTCTCTAAACACATGAAGACAAGACCTACTGAACAATTGAAAGATAACAACAGATGGTTATCGATTTATAAAACATATGAATAATGCTAATAAATAAATTAAACAATAAAGAATAAAAGTGGAAGACCAAAATAAGACAATAAACAGAGAGGGTGATCTGTTTGGGTTTGGTTTAGTAATAATAATAATTTATGTTAATACATACACTCATACACACTCTAAAATACACATACATGTTACCCCAGTTACAAGCTTAAAAAATACAATTATATTTACATGTGTGGCATTAGCTCACCAGCAGCTTGATATATCTGAGAATTGTTAAATATATTTTTGAAATGTAACTTGTGAAGTCTAGATTTTTTCCCTTTCACATTTCCAGTTAGTAGTTTGTTTTCTTTGCAATACTTAGGCCCACAAGTAATGTTTTTTATGATTTGTGTTGAACTTGATTATATCCACATGTCTGAGTATGCATACAGACGGAGAGTATTGAATACTACGGTTAAGGAATAGGTATAATATGTTGTTGTTTTTTTTACAATTGTTGTTTTGGTGGTCAAAGCCAGAGTGCATGGAAATAATCCCCAATATTCTTTCAAACATAAATGCATGGATGTCTTGATTTTCTTATCAGGCACCTACACTGAAAAAACTGAACCTTTAATTAAATGTATTATTGTGGTGACCACGTATTTATACACTGGTACATAATTCATACATGGAACTACAGTAGAGGTATTGTTTCCGCACGGACATATATGTTGTGTTTGCTATATGTTGTGTGCACCTCCTGCCTCTCTCTCTTCTCTTCCCGGGCTGCGACCCGAAGACACGTTCGTTGCAGCTGCTCAATAAAGCTCACTCTTGCACCTTTGATGCACCGCCTCTGACTCCATATTCCTCGGCACCACACTGGTGACCCTGACAAGTCTCGAGAAGTTTCCGGGACAGAGCCGAACACGGCAAAAGGAATTAAGTTCCTTTCTCGAAATGCCGGGGAGTTTTTGGGACCGTCCGTGGCTGCCGCCGGCACACGGACAGAGGCTCGGTGCGCGCCCCGCGGAAGAGCTGGGGACGCTGCTCGCCGTCCCCGCATCAGCCTTCCATCCAAGAGGGGGACGATGCACGACCGACGACGGCTAGCGGCTTGCCACGTGGGGCTAACGACGGCTAGCAGCTACCCATGGCTGCGCTAGCTGGACCACGTGGAGCTAACAACGACTAACAGCGGCAGCTAACAGCTAACAACAGCTAACAGCATCGACAGCTAACAGCTAACAACGGCTAACAGCGACAGCTAACAGCTAACAACGGCTAACAGCAACGACAGCTAACGGAGCATCTAACCTGTTAACATCTGACTGTTAACGATTTTTTGTTCCCCCGGTGACGGAGAGGAGGTCCGACCAGCCGGTTGACCTCGTGTGGACACTCTCACCTTTTTCACCACCTCGACGGCGGTTCCAGACGCCACTCACGTTTACATTAACGCCTGGGTGGTGCACTCCTGGACCCCGTCTCGCCTCAACGGTTCCAGACGCCACTCACGTTTTCATCGACGCCTGGGTGGTGCTCTCCTGGGATCCCTCGACGACTGCCGAGGATTTCATGCCCGCCCGGGGATACCTCAGCGCCTGCTGAGGACTTCTTGCCCGCCGGCGCTGTGCGTCTGCCTGCGGCCGGGTGGTGCTCCTTTCTCCCGGGGTTGCTGCTCCTGCCCCCCGGAGACCCGGTTCCTTTCCCCCGAGGACTCCATGCCTGTCGCGGCTGCGGCCGGGCAGCGCTCCTTCCTGCTGGGGACCACCGGGCCACATTATACAGATTTCACATCACTATATTAGGTTAGTTCAAAGCAATAATATTAAGTTAAATACAAAATATGGTTCGACTTAATATAATTGCTTTTAACTAACCTAATACAGATATGTGAAATATGTTGACAAAATACAAGTCAACGTTTCAGTTTCTTCAGTGAACGGTATCAAAGGAAAATAAAGCATCCGTTTATCTCTGTGTAATGTTGCTCCAGGCTTTGCTCTCAATATGAGCAGCGTATTGCTTGAGTTCTGGTTCTGAAATCAACTTTGATACAGTCCTCTGCTTTTCATTGCATGGAGCCCATTTTTCTAAATGTCTCAACTTCTGCTGATCCACATATATAAATAAATCCAAACTGATCAGGTGGTTAAACTGTTGATGTCAACTTAAAAATGTGATATATATCAAATAAATAAAAAAGCCAGGGTTAAAGTCTTCATAAGCTTATAAAAAACGTTTGGAGCACACTGACGCTTGCGGCTATGCCGGCTTACCTGTGTGAAAGGAGCAATGAATAATTTGATCACATTTTTCATTTCACTCGAGTGCTGAACAAACAGGAATCTGTGATTAACAGTTTTAATTAGGATTCTAACTTGACAAATTCTTACAGCCTCGCAACGTGCCTAAGATGAATAAATCACTGGGCCGGGATCATCAAGCTGCCTCTGAGTGAATGTGCCTCCAGATTACTTTGTGATTCCACCAACTGTGAGTCAGCCAAGGCTGAGTGTGTTTAACTAATGTGTCACATGTCAGGTGCAAGAAGTTTATGTCCGCTCAGTGAGCCCACTGCCCCGCTCAGGTATCGGACCCCCAGCGCTCAGCTGTGTTTCTTCTGTGACTCTTGAAAGCTGCATGTCAGAACTGAGCGTGGCACACCTGGGTTATGAAAACATTGTGGAAATAATTTTGCTTTGGCAATTGAACTTCCTTTTTTTTTTACAAATATATGTTGTTTTAATTACCTATTGTTGTGACTTGCTGTGACAATGGCTTAAATAACCTAAAATGTTTGTGGATGTGACTATCAAATCCTTTAATACATAAGAGCAAAAATGATTCATTTACTCTTAGAAATACTTTAAAGCAAAACGTTGTTGGTTACCTGTTTTGAACCGTTAGAGCCAATAGAATCGAGGGGAAGTTCCTAAATCCATCGAAACATTACCATTGGTGAATGAGAGGATGCGCAGCCAGCATGCCCAAAACCGGAGGTTCTCATAGAAGCTATATATAAAAACTACTCTTATTGACATGTTATGATGGATAAGTAATCATTTCAAAGTGATACAGAGACATTGGATTAACCTTCAGCAGCGTTTATATGCGTTTTAATGCCATTGAACACAACTTTTGATCAGAAAACAACAAAGGTAAGACGTATTTGCTGTTTTGGCCCCGTAAAGTGAAGTTGTGTGTTGTCTTTGCTGGCTTTCGCTGCCGCGAGCTTTGGTCGCACAGTGATGATACTTATACCATTGGAATCTGTGGAATCCCAGATTTCATATGATATCTTGTTTGTGCAGATCCGATGAAGTATAAGTATATATATATTTCTACCCTGAGTTATGAGCTAAGTGCGTTGACACTATTTCGCTTAGTGTTAATTCAGAGGCTCAGCGTTACACTTGTGTTTTGTTTCGGTAAAAATGGTTCATATCGTCTGATAGCTGAGTTTCTTCCCGTTAAGTGGGTATGACACATTCATAGTTTGTTAAATGTTAAGAAGCCCTCAGAAGCTGTTTCTTGCAAGATGTTGCGGGAGCCCCAGCCCCCGGGGGCTCTTGCTCTGTTAGAATTGTTGGTCTCTACTGTGACATGTCTCCATGCTTTAATGTTCAAAAAGCTCTTTATTTTTCTCATACTGCCTGTGCTGCAGCAACTCTTTTCACCCTCTGTCTGAAACCAGAGCCCAGTCTGCTCTGATTGGTTAGCTGGCGGCGGTTGTGATTGGTGACCCTCTTACAGATGTCCCGCCCCTTATTCCTATCACGTACAATGTGTTGGAGCGATACTTAATAGAAGCTTGAGTGTTACATAGTGATGTCACTATGTTCTGGAAGTAAACAACGGAGTCCAATGGAGGCGTTTCAGGGATTTTAGTCTTTGCAGACCACTTTCATGCACAAAAACCTATAGAACACACTGCAAGAGAGGGAAAACCCCAAAACGCATGTGGAATCTAGGTTATGGTTTTTAACTAGTTAAATGTGGAAACCCTTTGTGCTTATACTTATAACGTCTTAGATGGTCTATAAAGTACTTTATTTCTACATCTTTCCTTTAGTCACAGGTTCTTGCATCAAATTTAAATGTATAGCTACTAAAAGTACTGCACTGTAAGTTTTTTAAAAGCAGTTTAGTGAGAGTTCAGAATGGAGATACACACCATCTCTCAACCCCCGTGACCCGCCCTAATGTGCACTGGGGTCTGAAATTCCATTGTGAAATGTTAGATTCAAACCTTGATGATATGCATCGTAACTATTGTAATCAGACATCCCAAGCTTCGCCTCCATTATTAATTGTCCAAAGCGTAATGATTTATTGTAGTCCTGGAGAATGATTATTCATTTTCTGGTTGATTATACCTGTGGGCGGCAACAACACTGTTCTGCATACAAGCATCTGCTAAATGAGAAAGTATTCTTCACGTGAAAAAATGTCCTTGGAAACAGCTCATTTTTACTTTAATCAAACATATGTAAAAGTGCTGTTGATTAAGGACTCTGTGGCAAGCATTCAGAGGGAAACAATGAAATGATCATTATCTGATTGTATTTATTGTTCAGACTTGTGAGAAGACCTTTCCTGAGCAGGCACTTAGGTCCAAGTCACTGTTGTTCTTTTCAATCATTTGCACGCTGTAACTTGGACGCACTTCAGTGCTGCAGCCTGCGCTGCACCTGCACTGCAACAGAACGTGCAGCCGAGGCCTAACTGCTGTGACACTGCTGGTTTACATTCCAGGGGAACGGCGGAGAGTGACAGGAGTGTGTGTACAACACACACTTCCCTCTGCCAGGCAGGTCTGGGTCCGCCTGAGCCGCAAACAGCAGGCCAAGTTCAAACTTCACTTACGGGATCTCAACACTTGGAGGAATGCACAGGTGCAGACACTCAGCAGCAGACAATCCAGCTAACACTTGATCAATCTGACACTCTGCAGGGCCCATGCCAATGACTGGCTCCTGTGGGAGTGGGCCTCCTGCAACAAAAGAAAGAAGTCCATTGAGCTGCTTTTTACCCTGCACTGACAAAACTGCAACTTTGACTTTAATTAAATGTACTACGTCAACAGATTTCACATAACTGTATTGGGTTGGTTGAAAGCAATTATATTAAGTTTAGATACAAACATATTCGGTTCAACTTAATGTTATTGCTTTCTACGAACTAACCTAATACATTTATGTGAAATCTGTTGACATAATACATTTAATTAAAGTCAACGTTTCAGTTTTTTCAGTGTGCCTCCGGTCAATGCAATAACCACGTTTAAAAATAGAAATCCTCTTTACTTTCCTGCTCATTGACAGCATTGCAGCTGATGGTTGTGTAATAACACTTTTACCCTGATGAGCTTGGCATTGGTATCCAGTGGCATATTAATCTACCCATGTCCAATTAATCAATGCTGGATCACATGCTGCTGCTCTCATAGTTACTGATGTAAGCTGACATGTGGTACCTGGGATCTCTTCCTATATATTAGGAAGCATTGCATATATTTATACAGTATATAAGCAAATGCATGTTTTAATATTCTTCATTAATCAGTCAGGAGAGAACTTCTGAAGAGCTCTATTTGCAGCTTCATTGATCACAAGAGATATCACTGTCCCTCAAACCAAATTTCCCAGGACTTTCATTAACCAAATTAGATTAAATATCCAATTAAATTGCTCCACTCATAAAATTAGAAAGGAAGGACATGATGTAGAGTTTTAATGATACTGATTAGGGATTTTGCTTAACATCACAGCAGGCTCACCCTAAATTAGGCAGTTTGTCTGGAATAGTTCCTCAGACACAGTCCTCTCTGGCCACTCAGAAGGAGAGACCGATTCATTAACAGACCTTTGCAACCAATGAAGACAGGTGGCAATAATCCTGACAAGAGACAGATCTGAAGCCTCTCATACAAAACCAATTTCAACCGCACTCCATTTTTCAAAAGCTCATCAGGGTGAAGAAGGAGAGAGTTGAACCCGCGTGGCTGCGGAATTTGTTTCTCTCTGATTGCCTTGTCAGTGTATCTTATCCGATGGCAGATGACCAAAACCCCACCCTTCACAGACCGACTCCCTTTCTCTCCCCCTGACACACAGACTGCTCACACAATGCGTCCTGTGTCTTTCCCACTCGTCCTCTCACACTGTCTTACACTCACCAACAGAGACGCACTCAGCCAATAAGGTTTCAGCCAAGTTCCAGTCGAAGCGCTTGTCAAGCTTTCCATTCTCGCACTGCACAAATGCAGTTTACAATGATAACAGATAGATAACAGGGCCAGATGTACCACTCGGAATTCCTATTCATATTTGAAAGAGACAGAGGTTGACAAAAGCGGGCTGCTCATTCCTACTCAGCAGCTTTCAATATTACAGGCTGAAATGACACAGCTAATGTTAGCTCTGTGAGGTGTGTGAAGACACCGTCTATTCTAGGCGAGCACCCTGTAAAGGAGTATAAGATGTGCTAATGATATGCTAACTCTTGGCCTTGGAAGTGACACTGGTTTGGGTTACTACTGTGGTTTGGAAACCTGTTAGCCGGACATGCTAACGTTAGCACCCTACATGAGAGCTCATAAACACACTGTTGCATCCACTCCCTATACTTTTACTTTTGTGTTTGAGTTTGGAAAAGGCTACAATTAGACACTCAACTGTTGCACACCACTGCAACATTTGGACACATCCAAGGACTTGCTGAGAGTCAATTTAATTAAACTATGACTTTTTTTCCTTAAAGATGAAGATGAGAAGACTGCACCTACTTCATTAAAGCCTAACTGTGTCTATACTGTAGTAATATAAAATGCATCATGATCATATCATGACTGCAGCACCTACAAACAATGAGAACAGCCAGGATAGGAGGACCTTTAACTTATTTAATATCTTACTGAAGTACTTAAATACATAATTACTTATGTACTTACATAATTACTCACTTTCTCACTTACTTACATACTTACTTAATGACTTTCGTACTTTCATACTTGCATACTTACATACTTACTTATTTACTTACTTGCATACTTACTCACTTACTCACATACAGTACTAGCGTACTCTAATACTTACCCACTCACTGACTTACTCACATTCTCGCGTACTTACATACTTATTTACAAGGGCGAAAACGTCAGCCACAAAGCATTTGTGTTTCGACTAACACTATACTAAAATAGCCAGGATGAAGAATAATTTAAACAGAGCTAATCTAACACTCATGATAAATGACTATGACTGATGAATCTAGATTTGGTGGAGGGGTTATTTCTCATTCACGGCATTGTTTTGTTGGTCTTAATCACCAAAGTTCTATCACAAAAACTTTGCAGTTGTCTCAAAAAACTTGTTAATTAAAAGTGAACAGGAAAACTAAATTGCTTCTATAGAGGCATTGATTCTGATTATTTATCTTGCTTATTGTCTTCAGTACAATGAGCTTATGTATGTGAACAAAATAGACCACACTTGGTTTCGAGCGTTACAATCAGCAGCACATTAAATGAATGCTGCTATGCATTGGCAATTAGTACATAATAATGTGCTGCACTTGCATTAATGGGATTGAACATGTCTGCTGTAGGGATATGCATATGGGAAATTCCTTCCTTTGCCTTCCACCACTACAGCTAATCCTCCTCAGGAGAGCTCAGTGGTCGATGATAGGATCCACCCTGACTGTCCAAACACCAGGAACATTAACTTCAAGCAGTCCCACGAAGAGTCGAAAGAGAGAAAGCCCACTGAGCATGAAGAGTAGGGAGTGGAAACCACCCTTTGAGAAAGTATAATGGCAAATTAATTTCCCAGAGATTAATGTACACATTTTAGTGTGATTTACCTTCTAAAAAGTCAGAGGATGGACTCACACCCCCAACCCCCCCGGCCTTGCTCTCGCAGTGTGTGCTGAAACAGCTGAGATGCATAAGGAGTCTAATGAGAGCAGAGATTCCAGGCCGCCTGATGGCTCTCATCAATCACCTTTCTCCTTTGGAGGTGTGATGCCGGGCGGGGGGAGGGGCCACGGAGGGTCGGGGGGAGGAAAGGCATCAGGCTTTTAATCTCAATAAGTTAATGGACTTTCTAGTCTGGTCTTGCTAAGTAGAACTTCATCCCTGTTGTTAGCAAACAAGCAGCAGTACACGGGAGACTGTCTCTGGAGCGGCTTGGCATTTCTGCATTACACACTTAATTTGTGTTGCAACCGAAATTAGCAGATGTAACTAAAGTTTGTCGATACGCTGATATCTGCCTGCTGAAGGTTACTAAGTACTGAGTTTAGGAAAAACAGATGCAGATCTCTAATGGAGCAGGTATACATGGTACAGTTCCTTGGTAAATATTGTATTGCTAATGATGCTGCACGTAGCCGAAGGCATATATAGTAAAGTCCTAAACCACACAGGACACATTATATGGTCAATTATATCCTCAAGCATGACACATGCACAGATGTGATATTGTTTTGAAATCTGAAGGTGGAATAAACCAAGTCCTCCATGAACAATAGATGTCTATAATCGTAGCTAAGCAACAGTAACTGGCCAGCTAAGCTTGATGGTCATTTTATCGTATTTCCAAAACAAAAAAATACAAAGGCAAAATCATGAATGATGGATTCAAAAATGTATTGTCTGGTCAAACACATCATCGTACCTAAACAACAGAATAGAGCGTTAGCCAATGACTACCAAGAGTAGCCATGGATTGGCGAGCATTGTGAAACTGTTGCTAATTTAATATAAATTGGTTTGTTGTTTGGATTATATTCTTTACTCAAAGAGTTAGCATTAACTATCTAAGATAAGATAAGATAAGATGGACCTTTATTAACCCCCGTGGGGAAATGCAGTTAGCTAGTCATCTAGCTAGCTATAGATGTAGGTTAGGATGGAAGAGTGAAGGCTACTTGTTAAAAATGAGATGCCTGCTTTTGTCTTCCTTTTTTTAACAATGTTTTCAAAAATAACTTTCAAAAATGACTATTAATGACGCAGATAACGCAAAGAACTGCAGTTCAGGATTAAAAAGTTTGGCATAGCATCAGTAACAAAGCAGTATGAAAGTTAAAGTGATTCATTTGTATATATGACTATGGTATGACATATCATTTGTTTTTCTCTGCAGCAGTTTGTTCCACCTCAAGCATTACATCTGAGAAGACTGCAATGTGTATGTTATTCCTGATTAATAACATATCATAAATAAAATGGCAGGTCAAACAGGTGTGACCATGACTTTATAAAGATCATATTGTATGTGTGCCTTTGCTACCTTTTCTGTACCAGTGTGATATTTCTGGTACACCTTGGTTAATTAATTATCCCCATGCTGGACAATGTGTTCTGAAGGGAGCGGGGGTAATGTGGAAAATATGCAGAAAATGTATTTGGGTTGACTGTCCGGCTATTAATAATGATTGTGTTTGGATAAATAGTGCCCTACTTTCACAATCTGTGGATCTAAATATTCCCAATAGGATTCTTCCCTCCTGTATTGATTGATTGGTTTAGTGTTTAAAGGTCATAGTCATAAAACATCAGCATGTAATTAACACAGCGTGATTTTTAACCAGTGGTTAATGCATTGCATGCTCACTTTTTAAGTTTTAGCTTCTCAGTCTAGTGTTTGGATTTGAATTGAAGATAAGTGCAGAGGAAATGTAATTTGGTGTTCTTCACAAAGAAGGAGCAGGTGAGGCTGCAGGGCCTGTGATACATATCCTCATGTCGTGAGTCTTTAATCATGGTTTCCTTCAAAGAATAGATGGACTATTGTGTCTCCCCTTCCTCTTAACTAATGGCCTCCAAAACACTAAAACCCTACTTACATTCCATGCAGAGTCACGTGGAGACAAGACAGATGCGGGTCTGCGTCCTTATGGTTACCTCAGCTCCTACTTAATGTGGCAGAGGGAATACAATGAACATTCTGAGATGCTTTTATATTTCATATTGGCTTGGCCTTGATGTGAGTAAATGCTGAGATCCTACTGATGGATTTGACGCCGACAGCTTCATTTAAATATGCCTTATACGTATTGTCACCAAAATGTGTTCAACTGAACTGACCACCACATTTAGTTCCACCCTTAATTGCTTGCGTAATCAGGTTCCATATCTAAATAACAAAAGAAAGCCTTCACATTTGCTCTGTTGTTGGACTGAGAGTTGAGTCTATTCATAATTTCTCTAAAATTGAGTGTTTTGGTTTGTGAAGACATTTATCTGAATGTCTCGGCTTTCTTTGGCTAAAAGGATGGAATCATATTTGTCCCTCTTCCTCTCTAATAGCCTGTGCACTGAAGGAACTGTTGTGCATTATGAAACAAAATGCAGGAAGATGTATACATTCCTAATTAGCTTTTAATGATGATTGATTACATAATTAATTTGATATAAATCTAATTTAATATTGGTATAATTTATTTAAATAATAATTGCAATGTTCCAAATGAATTTTAAAATGTTTTCTCATTCAATGATCTTAATGTGAACCTGATCCACCATTTTGGCTTGTCATGTTTAGCAGATTGCTTTGAAAGATCACTACCCTCACTCACTTGGCAATGGCTCAAACCCAATTGATCCAGGAGAGGAACAAGATGGAATGTGAAATCAAAATTCCTTGACTGTAATATGTATCTGAAAATCCTTACTTTCCATTGTTAAGGACAGTTTATATTCCACAAACACAAAAACGGGGTTTGGTTTTCATTTGGCTGCAGCATTGTTCCACCTTGAGAAGGAAAAATCACCAGAAAGAATCCGATATGAGAGGAAACCACAACCCCGGTAATTTAATCAGAGTGACTAAAATCAAAGGAGGCAAAAGTTCAAGATCTGAATGCAATGTAATGTATCAGTTCCTTAGAACCTACTGACATAGCTCACTTGTGGAGGAGCAAGCCTAGACAGAGGGCTGAGTAATGAAGATGGATGCATTCTGTTATCAGGCAGCCACTTACTGGGCCTGATGTAACCTTAAACATTGAGGATAGCTCAGTTGCACAAAGAATCTAATTAATGAATAGCAGCCATGAAAGAGGACAAGGCAAGTGTGCATTTGCAGATGAATTCCAGACACTAATCAAACACTGTTCAAGTGCTTTGCTTGGTTTGTCTCCAGAGCAAGGCAATATTTGGCCAGGACTTAAAGCAATGTTTGCACACTGGCTTGACGACTGCATGCATGCTTCAGTGTGTTTTATGTGTGTGTGTCTGATTCTTTTTATTTAGTTTTCTTGTTTGTTCTATTGGTGTGAAAGTGCTTTATACCGTTTTAAAGTGCCAAGCCAGTGGTAATAAACCACTACATATACAGATCATGTGTAATGTTGTATTATTAAGTTGATTGTTTACCCTCCATCATTGGTCAACTCTACAGTTAATAGGACTTATATAAGGGGGAAATGTCTACTAGTTGCTCGTTATAGCTATAGCTCGGTATATATTGGTTGTTTTTAGCTGGAAACCCACTACACAATTTAAAAGCTAATGGCTACTAAATTAGTTTGTGTCACCATAGACAGAGAGTGTACATTATCTTGTAATGGTCGTGTTTAGGGTGCAAAACCCTGGCCTTGGAGAAATTATTGAATGATCTGGATGCGAACCAAGTGATCCATTCTTCACTTGTTAACAACACAACTCTAAGCAAAGTGTGCACTTGTGTAATTCATCAAGGTTAGACATAATTAGGACCCATTCGTTTTTTTTTTTAAATAGTCAACATAACCTGGTTCCAGACCTGTGCATGGCTTTACATTTAAATAACCAGATCATTTGTATGTAATCATTTCTATGAACAGATATCTGCATATGAATGCAACATATTTAGACAATGTTATGGAGGATTTTGCTATTGGAAGCCTCCTGGGGGGTATACTACGAAGGAGGATTTTCGCTTAGCCGGCTAAATTCAGGGAAAACTCCGGCTTTCCGGTCCTACGAAGCTGGTTCTCTTTTTAGCAGGCTAGATCTCCAGGGTAACTTATGCTTAGCGGCTAACCTGGTCCCGACCAGGTTAGGTTGCAGGTTAAGAGCTCAACTCAGTGAAAGCACTGCCTGCTGACCAATCAGAGCTCAGTGTGCGGAGTTTAAAGCGATCAAGTTACATTACAGGAGAAAGGAAATACAGTTTAAACTGCCGTTGCAGGAAAGCCGGCAAAAATCACCGACTGTGTGAACGTGAACATTAATAGAATATCACCTCCCATCTTCAGAGCAATCTGACTATTATAACATTAGCGTTAAGAAAGCTTACTTAAATATCTGCCACAACATAAGTAACCGGATCAAAGTTACGGTCTATATGCTGTAAAATGTATTATCTCTTCGATTCACACACGGAATCTATTGCACGTCTGTCCGTCCTGAGAGAGGGATCCCTCCTCTGTTGCTCTCCCTGAGGTTTCTCCCATTTTTCCCCTTTAAACTATGGGTTTTCTCCGGGAGTTTTTCCTTGTACGATGTGAGGGTCTAAGGATAGAGGGTGTCGTTTTTCTCATACTGATATTCTGAACAATCTGTGCTGTTGTATTTGCTGTAAAGTGTCTCTACTGTAGGCTATTTTTATTATATGTACAGCACTTTGGCTCGACCAAAAATCGTTTATAAATGTGCTATACAATATAAATAAAACTTGATTTGATTTGATTTGAAAGTAACAGTACAGTCCGCGGCATATCACATCATAATGTATCACATATCTCCTTATCTGAGTCAGCTGAGCCGTATCTGGCCGTGCAACACTCACAGTGTCACATACTGTATGCAGAAGTATTATTTTAAGCAACACATTAAGTTGACGAAACACTCGAGTCAAATGTAATTAAAGTCAGATCGTGTCTTAGACGGGGCAGTGATATCATAAACCTGTTAATGTACGCATTAAAACACTTTTTCTGTTACCAGCTGTATTCACCTTGCAGGTGCAACTGTGTGGCTTTGATCCTGGATAAAGTGTTTAAGTCATGGATGTTTAAAGTTTAACGTCTTCATATTTGTCTAATTATATAGTTGACTTTTGATTCAGGAAGTATGACGCGGTGCGCTGTCAGTACGCTTCTCCATGTTTGTGATTGGTCGAATGCTCCGAATACCACCCCTTTCATGTGAACGCGCACCTAACTAGATAGGGCACGGCTGGCTTGAGCGATCCACTTGATAACCCGCGTCGTAGTACCGTTTAGCGAGAGCGCGTATGTTTTGGATTAGGCCAACCGGCTAACTCAAACATATCCAGGTTAGGTTGAACCAGCTTCGTAGTACAGGCCCCTGGTTTCATGTGTCGCCTAGTAGGATTCACCAATGTCGTTTGAGCCGACTTTGGTTGCATGCTGGTAAACTGTTTGTGTTGAGAGCAAAACACAGGAAACACATTGACCAAATGCAAGCTGGGAAACCATCGGCTATCTTCTGTTAATACCAGCACTCTGAAGAGGAAGTCTTGGGGTTGCTTGCTACACTGGAACCCGAATAATATTAGTTGTTACACCCTGAGACTAAATAGTCATCAAACCAACAGCTGATGGGTTGATGAAGTCAAACAAAATGGTTATTCAGTGTGATTAATAGGCCATGCAAGCACCTTATGACACTGTGCTAGGACATAGCTGTGATTTGAATAAATGCTAATGTAAGCATGCTAACATGCTAAAAATGGCAATGCTACAAATGCTTGGCAGTCGAGGCCTTACAGCAGGGGTGTCAAACTCAAGGCCTGGGGGCCAAATCCGGCCCGCGACTTCATTTTATGTGGCCCCGCAAGAGCTTGCAAAGAATATAATACGTTTATTATACGGTTACATGCCACTTTACAGAAGCAGGTTGCCCATAAACTACATGCATCTCGTTTTGTGACATGCGCACCGAAGAGACTTGCAATTATTTGCCCTGGAATTCTGCTTTCAAACGTAGTTAGTTATTACCCTATCCGATAATAATCCAATTCAGAGGCAATAATGTAATATAATACATTGTTTTATATATATATTATATATTTATATATGTATATTTATGTAGTTACAACCGGCCCTTTGAGTGCAACCATAATGCTAATGTGGCCCGCGATGAAATTGAGTTTGACACCCCTGCCTTACATGGTTAGCACCTGAGTGTAGCATGTTTAGCAATAAAGTTTGGGACGATGGGAATGCCATGGTATTTGATCAGAAACCAAAGTATTGAAATTATGCAAAGGTCAGACAAGAACCAATAACATTTAGAGCGGATCTAAAACATGTTGCGGATACACAACACCTTATTTTTCCTTTTCGTTACCATTTTTAATGGGGCATTGAAATCTAAAACTGCAACCTTTTGATGAATGTGTTTATATTTTTCTAGTGAAACAAGAGTGTGAATTCCTGACACTTACAGTACTTCCTGCTCTCTGTTGTCCAGTACCAGGTCCAGAGGAGGTCTCCATGGCGCCCTGTGAGCTCCCAGGGGCAGACGTGGCTGGTGCTGCTTAGTGCTCTCGTGTTGCTGTTTCTGGTTCCTTACGCTGTTTACTGCCTGATGACCGCCTTCACCAACCCTCCTCCTTCCATCACCTTTAAAGTGGCAGCAGCCTCCTTTGGTCTGCTGACAGAGATCCTGATCATCAAGTGAGTACTTTCCTTTTAGTATTAGCTCTCAAACCTGTACTTAAAGTGCCCTTGGTCTGAACTTCTTCTCACAAACAAAGTCAGAACATCATCTATTAAAATCATGCCGACGTCTCCCATCTCTGTTTTGTTTTGTCCTAGCTGTGTGCTCTTCAGCAAAATAAATCTTTGAGAAACATTTCATCTTTATGTAATCTTCAAAACAAGTAGCGGTGAGTGTCGGTTTCATCCAAATAATCATCTCTGAAAACATGCTGTTCTCCGACCCCCAACACCCCCCCACCTCTCTTGTTTTTTCTCTTGTGCTTCTTTCCCATTTCGATATTGCTAATTGGAATGATGCCTGCGGTATTGTAAACCATTAGTAAATGAACAGTCTGTTTTTATCAACATCTATCTTGTAAATAATGCATTAGATTCCTGGCATAAACAATATCTACTCTGTGATTAGAAAGCAACATATGGCGGATACTGTAATCAGATTACAAATGCAGGTTATATCATCTCTAATTGCTTAAAAGCAGTACCCAAATCAGGCTGAAGAATACAGGATTATGTGAAAATAGAGAAATAATAGTCCTAATGGTAAAAATATTGTGACATATTGACTGCCCCTCATCAACTGATGCTGGGATTTAGACAAGCCCAGCTTGATAACATTCATTGTGAAATATAATGGGAGTAGTCAAAGTGATGTAACCTTCCATTCACCCTAAACAGCGTTTCGTACCAGTAGCTAAATTAAAACTTTGTGTTCCTCTAGTATTTGTCTTAACTAAAATAGAGAGGCTGTTTGTAATTAACTCAACAAGGCTCATAACTTTTTTCCCCCATTAAGCGCCTTTGCAAGGAATGCGGCAAGTGAACTGGTAATTAATAAATATGGTTGCACTGCTAATGTGCTTCTGCATCATTATGTTGTTGCAGCCCTTATCCACGCTAGTAATGAGCTGTAATTTTATGACAGGAAATTGGTTTGTTTACAACACAATCAGCGGCTTCAGACGAGATACATTCTTGGCAGATCTGGTCTGCAGGTAAGTGCTCATTGTTTGAGTTTAAAGAGGTTCAAATACGTTGTCATGCTAACAGTTAGACCGTTAAAATACTAACACTTTGTTAATGAGCATGAATCATTCAAAAATAACTTGTTGTTCAGGCTTTCTTGAAGCTTCAAAGCCTGAACAAATCTAAAACGTTTGCAGTAAACCCATAATCCAAACTGTATGTAATATCATTATATATAATGGTATGTTTATATGTAGCAAACGTAACAATACCACTGTGTCAAAGTACTCTCATACAAGTCAAAGTTCGTCATTCAAAATCCTACATAATTAACGTGAAATTGTCAAAAAACACCATTCAATTCTATTGGCTGACTTCCTGTTGGGTTTGCTGACTCGCTCTAATTTGTTTTGTTTGCTTTGTTGTCTCTATGTTTTACATTTAACCACTACATTCATCCATGTAGGACATTTGCAAAGATAGGTTCTATGTGGTACTGTGCTGCATACCCTTTTTTACATACATTTTCACCAGCTTTGAATTTAAAGTGGACCTATCATGCTATATTTAAATGATATATTGTAGGGCCATACCTATATAAGGTATATTTATACGTTTCTGTTTTCAAAATACCAAACAGATCATGCATTTTAGCCATGCCTCATTTCGCTCTATGTGCTGTTTGCTGTCTACGGGGCTGATCTCTGTGAGCTGCAGCTGACCACGCCCCCCTGCAGGAGAGAGGGGAGCCGTGCTCTGATGAAGTCAAGAGGGGGAGAAAAAAAGATCTCCGTCCTCAGTGTTTTATTATATAGAGTCGTTATTCATTTGTTTTAAAGCTCAATAAATAACAAAGAAGACCTTTGACCGGGACTTTTCTAATTTTGTCCGGAAGATTTAAACTTTAACGACATCTTGACCGGCGAAAGAAACTGAAACTGAAACTCTGCCGCACGGTCCTCACGTTCCTTGGAAGAGGCGGAGAGGTGGGTGTTTGTCATCTGCTGGTGGACTACCGGAGAGAATTACAGCGAGGGAGGGATTGCATTGAATAACAGCAGCAGGAGCTGCCTCGGGGAGGGAGAAAAAGAGCCAGAGTGAAGAATAAACAGGAGGGTAACCATGGTAACTATGGGCGGGAAGTCTTCTTCGCTGCTTTTGTGGCAGACTACAGCACCACTTACAGGCCTGGCATATGTACTACAACGTCTCCAGCGCTTTCGAGCGGCAATGGCCGGCCGTGGCCAAACCTCTCATTCCCCTGATAGGTGGAGAGTTGACCAATCAGGCAGAGTGCACCTATAATACGTCATCGAGGAGCAAATCAAAAATCCACATGTATCAAATCCGTTGCAGCCCCGTTTTTAGAGATTTGGGTATGGAGGAAAAGAGAGAGGGTTGTGTTTTCTGACACTTTGTGAGTTCCCTGGAACACCGGGGACACATATGTATGTATAAAATACATCACAAAGTGCATTTTGCATGATAGGTCCCCTTTAATGAAAAAAATGCTTGTTTTTTAACATGATTTTCAAATGTCCAATTAATTAATAATATTAATTCTAAAATAATAAAATGAAAAATAATAATAATAAAATGGGCAAAATAATATATAGAGCATTTATGTGTTTATTATTATTAATGTGTCACTACTTGTAATACACCTGGGGTAACTTAAAGGGGACCTATCATGCAAAATGCACCTTTGTACGTCTTTTATACATGAATATGTGTCCCCGGTGTGTCAGGGAACTCACCAAGTGTCAGAAAACACAACCCTCTCTCTTTTCCTCCATACCCAAATCTCTAAAAACGGGTCTACAACGGATCTGATACAGACTGATCCAGATTTGAAAATGCTCTGACGTCAGGAACGAGGAGCTCCGCCTATATGGGCAACTCTCCACCTATCAGGGGAATGTGGGGTTGCCGTGGCATGGTAACAGCATGGTAACAGCATGGTAACAGCATGGTAACAGCA
>CALSBZ010046918.1:4249154-4262301 GCA_943591055.1 Gobionotothen gibberifrons
GCATGGTAACAGCATGGTAACAGCATGGTAACAGCATGGTAACAGCATGGTAACATGACGCTCGTAACTCGGCCCCCTCCTTTGCAGGGGGGCGTGGTCAGCTGCAGCTCATTTGCCACAGAATCAGCCCTTGTGAAGACAGGGCTGGAATAGAGCAAATAGAGCGAAATGAGGCATGGCTAAAATGCATGATCTGTTTGGTATTTTGAAAAAAAGACTTCACAGACGTGTTTTATATAGGTATGGCCCTACAATATATTATTCAAATATAGCATGATAGGTCCACTTTAATAAAAAAGAATACCTCATAATAAAGAGCTGATTTACTTTTTATTAATATTGTATATCTTCAAAGTAACTTGTTTAGTTAAATTAAGGATTACATATCTATTAAACCTGTGTTAAAAGAATGGCCTAAAAGCAGTGCTTGTTCAGTTCCAGCTTGTCTCCTGTCCATGTCTCAGTCTGCTCCTCAAACTGGAGGTGTCCCACTGCAGGAACAGGTTTCTGTTCACTCATGCACGTTATCACTGGTGTGATTGGGAGGGTGGTGGGTGCCCTTGTTAGGATGGGCGGGCCTCACAGACCCGTGCCCCATGGTGCTTGTGCTGCCTGGGATGTGCCAGCCTCCTGCTGCCCCCTGTCAGCCTGCATCTCAGTCACTGTTCCCCCCGAGGGTGGAGGTCCCTGTGAGGCCCGACCCCCTCATCTCTCACCCACCACACGGCCTGGTTTCTAAGAGAAAGAATGAGACGAAGATAAACACGTCAGAAAAACCTTTTATTGTGTTGAATCCATATTCTGTGCTCTCGTGTTCATTAATAATCACTGTTGATTAAATGGTCACATGCTATAATGGCAATGTATTGGAAAGAGGGCTAAAGCATTTTGCTGCCATCCAGTAAGTAAAGTAAATGAGCCTCTGTTTCTTACCTGTTGTCAGTTGCCATGGCTACATCACTTCAGACGCAGGTTTTGTTTTCTTGAAAGCAATTACATTGTCAGTTCTGAGGAAATATGACAGTTTAGAATTAATTTGTTTACCATAATAAAAGGTTATGGTCATTTGGCTAATAGTTGTAATGCTTTCTCTTCTGTTTGTTAAAACCAATATTATAGATTGTTCTTGGTGTGAATACGTTCCATAAGAATAACAAAAGCAAAATAAATGTATCCTACTTCAGTTGTTCCTCCATCACCATGACATAGCACTGCAGTTTATTTTTGCGATTCAGTCATCATCCTGCTCCATAAGAAACTCACAAAAGAACCAAAGCTGAAAATAATCCCCAAATAACACACTTTTTCCTAGTTTAAGTAACGTTTGCAAAAAACGACAATGCCCAGCTGTTTACTAAAATGACTGAGCCTTTTTTTCAAATGAAACTATTAAATTGTGACCCATAATTAACAATCGACATTGTGCGTATTAACTAATGGGCTTCATGGAAATTGCAGTCAATAAGAAAAAGTTGACTTATAGCTGAATTTTTGTTCAAAAGTTGTCCGGCTATTTCAGAGATATTTCACTTTCACAAACTTGGCAGTGCTGGGTTAAAGTGCTGCAAGCTCGGTACCACTTTACAATAAGACTACCCTTATAAAGGATTCATAAAGGCTTTATAATTAGGTTATTAATTAGGTTGTAAACACTTTATTAATCATTAAGAACCATTTATAAACCAGTTCTAACATAGTTTTCATACATCAACACAGGCTCACTATTTGGCAAGATGACTAAGCCTTATATTGGCTACTTAGCGAGAATCAACTCAGTGAACAACAGACACCAAGGATGCTGGCTGATGAAGAAGACGAAGTAAGCTAGGTAGCCAATATAAGGCTTAGCAGTACAGATACATGTGGTCTCACTATTTGGCTCATGTCTTATAAAAGCTTATTAATGATTTATAAAGTGTTCACAACCTAATTAATAAATGAATTACAAACTATTCGTAAACCCTTTATAAGGGTAGTCTTATTGTAAAGTGGTACCGAAAATAATTACTTGTTCTTGAGGATTACATTCATAGATTTAATTTTTTTTAAATGAACAACAACTTATTTTGTATGAATCCTTCATATTTCTATCCACTCCAATGTGGCTACCTGTTTGAACCTTTAAAATAATCGTTATTTGTTCACCCTCGGTTTGCAGGTTTGTTATTGGACACATTCACAAAGTCACATGACATTTGTCAGGCTTGAACTGCCTTTCAGTTTGCTGTCACACAGTCTGCGCCCTCTCCTTCCTGTATGTCAGGGCGAGCGCTGAGACGCTGCCTGACCACGCAGCTCTGCACTGTGAATTTTTATATGCCATGCCTGGAGGTTAGAAACTCTCATTATGCCGTGTTAGATTTATTAAAATAGATTATGGAAATGTTAATTAAGTCATTAATTACATTATTTAAGCAGCATTGACAGATAAGGGAGTGTGTGTGTATGTGTGTCGGGGGGGGGGGTTGTCGAGCTCCCTGGGTGGTTTAAAAGGATGTGATTGGTGACAAGGGACACTGTGGAGATGGCGTCTAACCGCTAGCACTGACATGATACAAAGTGGCCTCCGCTGCTCTCTCACCTCACGCTACTGTCAGCTGCCCGAGGACCAGGAGCTATCCGTCCTTTGCAGATATAAGTCTTCACAAAAGGACAAATGTACTTGTTAAAAAGGTAGTAACTACACACTGAGAGCTCAGTGCTTAGAGTATAGACATTTGCAATCTGCTTTACATTTTCCTCAGTGGAGCATTTGCTGTGACATTTGAGCCAAGGCCTCAAATCATATTTCCAAGCTCCTCCCAAGGAAAACACAACGGCACAATTGTAAGATGAATTACCCGGGAGTTGATACTATGGACTCTCTTATCTGTTGACAGTTTAGTTACCGCGAAGCACAATAAATGTGTTTTCCCATTCTCTGAGAATTGAGCTTTTCTTTGTCCCATCAAGCCTACATTAAGGGAGGGGGAATTGGTCTGATCACACTTGATAAGAACAAATAATAGATGTTGTAAACAAGCAGAATGCTTCCATTCTGATCCAAGGCATTGATTTGCCTCAGCAGCCAATGACTGTGTGGACTGAGGTTATGCATCCAGTCCATCTGCTGGGAGAGGGAGTTTGGTGTGCTGTCTTTTACTTTGTACCAAACAGTTCCTAAAATGTGACTGAATGTAAAATGTATCATTAAAGGTACGTATTATTCCCGCCAGCTGTGCTGATCCAGTGACTTTACTCTGGTATCTTCTGAACCACTCCAGGGTCCTTAACCTCCTCATCAAACTATATTAAATGATGGCACTGACCTGCACATTAGCACACACACAAGCACACACACGGATGCCCCCCTCCTTTTATTATTTTATTTATGTTTTCTTTTTCTTCATATCTCTATTATTCTTTGGATTTTGTACAACTTTTTTTGTTGATCTCTGTTTGTACTATTTCCTTTCATGTGTTCTTGTGATATGTTGGCTCTGTAGACACAGCTTGATGAACATGGAAAAACTGCTGAATACAATCCGACCATGTCTGTGAAATGAATTTGAAGCTGAAATAAAAACTGAGTTAAAAAATTGTAGGTACTTATTATAGCAATTTACATACATGTATCGCTTTTGTATTATCACAAATTTAGTGAAAGTCTAATCTGGCTTTAAATTAGGCAATAGCTTAATGTTTGCAAATTACTTAAACAGCTAACATTAAGAAGCACACATGCTAGATTGATGTATGGGATTAGTTTTGTGTCATAAAGATAAAGCAACACTTTCTCAGAATAAAGCAAAACTATGAGTTTAAAAGAAAAAAAACTGAGTCAAGCTAAATTAAATAAATTTCAAAAATAAAACTATAAGTTGCAAACAAATCATTTGTGTAATCATGTAAACTATAAGTCTTTTTTCTTTGTTTTAGCATATCTTTTTGTTTGCAGTTCTCTTTGCTTCTTTCAGGGGTGCGTCCCCATTGGCCACTCAATTTTAACATCTGGGCGTGGACAGAATTTGGGCCGGTCGGCCGATACATGCCGCGCATTGAGTCTGTCAATGAATCCCCCGGCCACTTTTCCCCCCAGTCCGCCCCTGATTACATCCTAACGAAAGTTGATAGAATAGTGGAGCCAATGGTCAGGAACAGTAAGTTACATTATTCTAAATATGAGATGAATTCAATCTAATCTCACAACTCTATTTTTGTCAGATGCAATGGTGCGAGCAACAGTTTACTGTATGCAGTTAACTTAACGGCACCGGTGTATTTCATTGCAAAGATTTTCTGAAATGCACACATTTTGCCTTTAACTTCCATAGTTTTATAATGGGGATCAGTCTTGACTCCTCAGGTCCTCCATCAGGTTGCCAGGCAGTACTTAAAGGTGTATTTCATGATATTAAGTGGCCGCTGATTGTAGGAAATGATACACTATGAAGCTGTCCAATCACCTAGGAGTCAAGCTATCATGATTAGCTCCTACATCAGCCACATGAAACACCATGATAACTACCTCATTGCTGTGATAGTTAGTATGCACCACATGCACAATCACATGGTAGCACTGCGCCACTACAAGACTAAAGCATGCATATTTCACCTGTCTGATAGCAGTTGAGTGTGCAGTGAGAGAATAAAGTACTACACCAGCCCTTAAGGTCTTGATGATGACTTGCTGGAAGTACTTGTAACCTATTGGCCAATCACCAAGAATGATATACTGTAACATATAACATGTAGATACTGTCTCATAAGGATACATTCGTAGTTTGCCAACAATATTTTCACTTAGCAACTGAAGCACTATAAGCATTTTTATGGATACGGAGCAAGAGATGGAAAAACATTTACTTTTTCAATGTTTTCAATAAATAGTTTGACATTGTGAAAAAAAGGAGTCCAAAGATCATCACAAAATGTGCCTACCAAGATCTCTAAAGCTTGGATCTAATTGTAATCATGTAACATGAATTAAGAGGCCACATTTTGTCAGGATGGATTAAATGTATAGCACACTGTTGCAGGTGTGACACTTCAACTCTCAACTTTGTTTTGTACCCTGAGGACATTTGTTTTTTCAGCAGTGAGTGCATATTTCAATATATGAAAGACCGCAGTACAGTGAGGGGGAGGGAACGTGTCCTAAACACAAGTGGGCTAGAAGTGCAACACTGGTAACCAGTGTGCAAAAGCACAGCAGTAATAATATCTAGAACTAGCGTATTGATTTATACAAAAAGATATCCTTAAATCCTTACTTATGCCTTCTCAAGAGGGTTGTGCTGTCTGCATTTCAGAGACCCTGCCTTCTGTTCTTTGTTTCTGTGCCATATACAAAGACCTAGCAACCAGGTGCTTGATCGAATTCAATCATTCAAAGGCAAGCTATGAAAATGGCCGATGTACTGTAGCTCCGAGAAAAATGCAAATATAGCAAGGTGAAACAAGAGTGAATCAGGGGTTAGCCTTCGAGCACCGTAACCCTCGTTTATGGGGAGAGGAGGTGACGACTTTGAATATTTAGTTTACAAAATGAAACTGACACATTCTTCTCACTGTGGCTTTGATTTGCTTAAAATTTAAAAAAGGAATATGTGTGATGAAGCAATCAGACCTCGAGTCCTTGAGTCAGTTCTCTTCTAATGTTTTAATTGTGGTGTTTTCCCAGGTGTGTGTCCAGCTTCCTCAGCAGCCGGTACCGACAGGCGGCTCAGAGCTCCTTCACCGTGCGGGCCAGAGGCTCGGACCAGGACCGGAGGAGAGGGGGCCGCTGGGAGGGGTCTGAGGCCTCAGCAGGGTCAGGTCAGCCTTCATCTGCGGCCTCACCCAGTCAAGTGGACGAAAGGAAAGTGGATATGTTGAAGAGTGGATGCCTCAGCCTTTATTGAACAACTAACAGATGGAGTTTACAGAATACAGCAATCCTATGGGATTAAGCCATTCAGATATCACATCGGCTTATCAGCATGATATTTATGAGATCTTACACTTTATAACCTGCATGGTGTCAAACATTGCTGTTTTCGTCCATGTCAAAGCCTTGCACTCTTTCTTCAGCGGGTATATTGTCATACTGCAAATTGATCATAAGGAAGCTAATGCACGCAGCCTTCAGGAGTGTGTTCAGGCTCAGGGAGGTAAAAAAAAAATGCTGGAATCACTCTCTTTCCTTAATGATGTCCACACAGAGACAATGGGGCGCCGCTCTGATTAGTGTCACCTGTCCTTGTGCATCTCATCAGCTCCATTATGGCTCCATCTCCCATGCTTCTTCTGCTAATTGAATAGCCTGTGAAGTGGTGACGAGGACGGGGGCGAGAGCAGAGTCTGTCCCACTGCTGCTTCACAATGAGAGTGAAGCTTCCCAGTGAGACACTACTGAGGCTCTTAAAACATAAACCATTATCATACAGATGGAAAAGATGCTAACAAGTAGCCCTCATGTTATATTAGTGTCATTGTCTACGGATCATGTTATCTGTAACAGCTTTCAATTGGCATCTAGTGTTTGTTTTCAGAGGGCCGATATGCTGCACTGCACATTTCTTTAGTGTATCAGAATGAGTGTTAATATTAGACATAGGCAGAGGTTTGATATGTTGAAAATATGCCTACGTGGAAAGGAAATATGTCGTTCAATACTCTGCAGCTGAGCTTGAGTTAGCACAAAGACAAGGGGGGAAAAGCTTGGTCAATAGTAATAAAAGTCTAACTACTAGGACATCTTTCACTAATAAATCAACAATGCACACCTTGTTCGTTTCATTCATTCAAAAATGAGTGTTAGAAATGGCAATTCTGTATAGAGTATATTTCCAAATTGCCCCCAAACATTTTTTTTGTTGTCAACATATCCCATAAAAAAATGATGGTTCCATTTCTGATCCAGTATGTATGTACATATGTTGTGGTTCTTGTTCTAATGTAGAATTGTATATGCATTTGGAGGGACCTTCTGTCAAGGAATCACAATTTAATTTAGTTGGACAATCCCATGAGCTCCTGGCCTTAAAGACTGACATAGAGAAGATAGAAACTGGCCTCCAAATAGGTTGTTTGAGAATGGCCACTAACCTCCAAATCTAAGAGATGATTGAGACTGGTCCAAATGATGATGCTGCAGCAGAGAGGTTGGTGGATCAGTTCAATGATGTCCTCTCCCATTTTGCAGATGCAGCTGTTTTCAGGAGATTTTCCATGAGGTTTCTCTGGGTTTTTACCAATCCTCCAGCAATATATGGACTGTCCCACTTGCTTTACCTGCTCTCTTGATCCTTGCTCTGGAAACATCCTAGATTCCAATTAGGCTGTTTGCAGAACCGCCCCTTTGGAGATCAGACCACTGTGGAATGCACCTCTTGCTTTAACCATTGGGCAGTAGTGGCGCGAATGAAACCCTTCCCCAAAGTACTTTGTTAAAGTGTGGTCTTAGGAACCTCAGAGGAACCGAGAGGCTGTCCAGAGAACACCGTACCGGACGTTTTCTTTAAATCTTGCATAGACGCTCATTAAAGTCACAGTGTCCTCTAGATTAAGGTTTTGTGAAGATGTGTAAAAGAGTTTGAGAATCTTCCCAAACTACAAGTCGAGGCATCAAAATAACTGAAATGATGTCTTAAGGCAGAGAAAATGGCGTTCTGCAGTGGTTGCTGTGAGTTCTCTCAGAAAAGAGGACAGTGAAAGATAAATAAGATTGCAATGACAATGGGTAACATGAGAAGCACGGGAAAGCTTAAATGCTCCAATGGGGTGGCCAGAAAGAAGGAAGAATGCTCCGTCAGTAACAGGCAGTGCTAATGAGCTAAAGGTTTATTACAGTGTGTGTGTGGTGCCTGTGTGAAGCCAAATAAGCGACCTTGAGGTTATGAAAGGCGCTATATAAATTCAAGATATTATTATTATTATTATAAGAATATGGCCCAGATGGACTACAGGCACAGGTCCTTAAAGAGCCAATTAAAGGGGGTCTTTACAAGGTGATTCCAGTCACACACAGCGCCCACACAAGGGAACATCTCAATCATTGAGGCCGTTCCCCCAAAAACTCTATGATTTTCAACCAATCAACATCACTCATGTTCTTTGTAAAACCGTCGGCGGTGTTAAAGCTAGTCCTCAAAATACTCAAAATACTCAAGTAAAGTATACTTGTACTTTTCCATTTTATGCTTTCTACTTCTACTCCACTACAATTCAGATTTGAATCCACTACATTTATTTAATACCTTTAGTTACTTTGCAGATATACATTAATGATTAACAATATGATCAACACTTAAATAACACTTAGTTGGACCAAATTCACCAGCTACCCTGCATTAAATAAAGTTATTAAAATGAGGTCCTCCTTTACCAGTTTGATAAACACATCAATCATTCTAATCAAAACATATCATACATATGATTGTGAAATGGCCCAGTTTGCTTAATAAGTACTTTTACCTTTTATACTTTAAGTATATTTAGATGCCAATACTTCTGTACTTTTACTTGAGTAACATTTAGAATGCAGGACTTTTACTTGTAACAGAGTATTCCTACACTCTGGTACTTCTACTTGTACTTAAGTGCAAGATTTGAGTACTTCTCCCACAACTGATGGTATGAATGTTGCCCTGCTTTGTGTAAGGATGTCATTGTGTGGGTTGTTGTTGACTCATTGATATTGGGGTTAATAGTGGTGTTATTTGTCTTTCTATCTGACAACCATTAGTGGAGCAACACCCGACCCCTTCCTTCTCCTGTACACAATCATTTGAGAGATGAAAGTGAGGGTTTTTAGTATGCAGATGACAGCCTTAGTTGGCCTTTGTGTCTGGCACACACTCTCTTCAGGCTCGGTGCAAGAGAAACAATTCAATGTTGATTGCACTTAAGATATAATCATTTGTGCCAAGCAGGATTTCAGAAGAAAGCCACATGTATTTGACATCATCGCACAGACTGACGGCCAATTTAACTGAAAAGATGAACTATATTTAAGAAAATGCACACATGGCTTTATTTCGTTAGAACACAACGAGCAAGTCAGTGAAAATGTTTACAAAACCCTGGTTGAGAGACTGTTTGAACTGTTTGCTGCAGAATGAGATGGAAAGGACGGTTGGCATCGCCAGCGAAATAATTGGGACGCCCCAGCTTTGTGAGCTATGTAGCATCAGGACAACAGCGTTCTCAATTTCATATTCAGACCATTAATATACAAGCAAATAACTATTTGCCATGTAAAAAGAGAAAGGGAGGCTTTAACCAAACATTGTTCCAAGAAACAATTATATTCCAAGTACAATCAGCATTTTAAAGTTTTAAAAAATGACAGATCTTGCCACAAATCTTACGCCACAGTATTTTGTTGAAGGCTTAAAGCTGTTTAAGGTATTTATCTGTAATTTTCTTTTTGAGCACTGTAGTATAAGCTTTACTTTCTCAGGTATATTGTAGCCAGATGTGTTCTTTATAATACTTGTTTTATGTTACCTGTTGTTGTGCCGCTTTAATGTGTTGCTGTGCCACCAACAATGTTGCAGTATGGTGTACAATGCACTTGTATTGTATTCTGTTTTAAACAAAAATGTTCCTTTACAACCAAAATACTGATGTGATGGAGAATAAAGACATTTGTAAAGAATATACTCTTTTTTAAACAGCTGTGCATTGTAGTTTTAAGAAAGCTTAACTCTTAACTGTCTTTTCTTCTTTGGGACTATTTTCAGCAGCGGATTAATCCACAGGTGGTGCTTTAGTGAGTAACTGGGGCAGCAGGAGGTGCATGTGGGATATATTCAAATGAAACGGCAGTGTGTGTTCACGGTACTGAAGGAACGTAGTCGGTGTGGCTCTTTCTGTTTTGAATAGTTTGGGAACACATCGAAGCTCCGTGCCACAGAGGAGCAAGATACATCTGTGGAAACACAGATACACATTTTGAGCAGAATCACTTCCCTTTTGGTTTTGGGCTTCTCATGGGATTTGTTGATAATGAGAATAATAAAGAATATCAACAGCCTGTGCATGGGTACAGCAAATGTGTTCATGCTCTTGAAAATCCCTGTTGTAATTTATGACATGTTCACGTTGAGATGAATGGCTGAGAGCTCTCCTTGAGACAATTATGCAAATTAATCCAAACACAAACACTCTGACATCAAGTCCAAACCATTCACCACGCAATCATCTGATGTCATCATCCGGGTCATTTTGTCCCCCAGTTATACTATCATATGTTTGTTATAAATGTGCTGTAAATAAATGATCCTCTAAACTGTGTTTTAATGAAGTTATGATATGAAATATCTGAAAGTCTGCCGTAGACCATCATTGAACTATTACATGGTTAAAAAACTGTTGGTACAACGGGTCTCTGTTTGATGTTTGCACTGACTACTCTCCAGGTCTGTGCGTTTAGTCAAAAGAACATACTTAAGATATTTTCCAGATCTGCAAAGAAAACCTTGAAATATAATGAGCCTTTTATTTTGAGTGGATAAACAGTGGCAGCTGTGATGCAGGGTGGTGTTGGTGCTCTGCTGCAGCCGGAGCTCTGCTGCTCTGCCTGAGCCGAGGACGCTAATGTGGAGGAGCCTTGGAGCTCATCCTCTCACCCCCCTCCGTCTCACCCCTCCGTCTCACCCCTCTCCGTCTCACCCCTCTCCGTCTCACCCCTCCGTCTCACCCCTCTCCGCCTCACCCCTCTCCGTCTCACCCCTCTCCGTCTCACCCCTCCGTCTCACCCCTCTCCGTCTCACCACTCTCTGTCTCCCCTCTCCGTCTCTCCGTCTCACCCCTCTCCGTCTCACCCCTCCGTCTCACCCCTCTCCGTCTCACCACTCTCCGTCTCTCCGTCTCACCCCTCTCCGTCTCACCCCTCTCCGTCTCACCCCTCCGTCTCACCCCTCTCCGTCTCACCACTCTCCGTCTCTCCGTCTCACCCCTCTCCGTCTCACCTCTCCGTCTCACCCCTCTCCGTCTCACCACTCTCCGTCTCACCACTCTCCGTCTCTCCTCTCCATCTCACCCCTCAGTCTCTCCCCTCTCTGTCTCACCTCTCCGTCTCACCCCTCCGTCTCACCTCTCACAGCAAAGTGACAGCTGTGTGCCACCTCAGCCCTTTCTATAGACACCACAGAAGAAGTCCAGCAGTATCCCCCCCACTACCTGCTGAATGCCACAGCGACAGGACTGCAGAGGCTCCAGTGTCCCCATGCCTGTGTGGTTCTGGGCTTAATGTGAGCGCGTGGGGCCAGATGGACACTTTCATGAGTGTATGAGTGTGGATTATTCTGCGGGCTATATCTGGGACTCCACATGGTACAGCAGACTGTAGGAGAGGCAGGTGGGGGGGGGCACCCCTCCAGTGGGCTTTCTTACATCTACACCCACCGACAGGGCACTGACATGACACACCTAAAGGTTACTGCACACAGAGGTGGGAGGAGTAGGTCAAAGTAGAAGTACCAGAGTGTAGGAATACTCTGTTACAAAAAATGTCCTGCATTCAAAATGTTACTCAAGTAAAAGTACAAAAGTATTAGCATCAAAGTATACTTAAAGTACCAAAAGTAAAAATATTCATTGTGCAGATTGGTCCATTTCAGAATAATATATATGATATGTTTTATAATGATTGATCATGAAAGTGTTCTCAAAGCTGGTAAAGGTGCAGCTAGTTTGAAGGACTTTGTATACTGCAGGGTAGCTTGTGGATTTACTCCAGGTGGAATTAAAGTCTGATTTAACACTTGATTATATTTCACATCATTCATCCACATCTGTGAAGTAACTAAAGGTATTAAATACATGTAGTGGAGTAAAAGTACACCATTAACCTCTGAATTATAGTGAAGTAGAAGTACAAAGTAGTATTAAATGGAAATAAGTAAAGTACAAGTCTCTCAAAATGTGACTTAAGTACAGTACTTGAGTAAATGTACAGGTGTCAGCTGGGACTCTTTACAGGTCCTCCATCCAGCAAATGCTTTCCCCCCCAAAATATTTCCCCGTTATACACAGTTTGAGAACAATACTGGCTGTGGTGTCTTGCTCAAGGACATGTAATGTGGACAAGAGGAGCCACCCCACTCCAATGATTAATGGCCAACCTACTCTACCACCTGAGCAGCAGCAGCTGCCCATAATATGAACATGCCACCACCAGCCACACATTAGCTCATATTGCTACGTTCATTGAGGGCAGTGTTTATCAGCGGGTCAAACAGGCAGACTGCAGACCATAGAGAGTCATACTGTATGTCAAGAGAAAAAACAATAAGGGAAGGGCTCAATCAAGCAACAGTTATCAATCTACAGCTATTTTAATCATTGTTCAATCATTTCAAGAAGTATCACCTCAATCAAGCAAACTGTATTTATATAGCACTTTTCAAACAAGAAGGTAACACAAAGTGCTTCACAAATCACAAAGAAAGTATACCCCTCCCCTTCCCAAGTAAAACAAGTTGTGATTGATAAAACAATAGAAGTCAATAAACACAGTGCTGAATAAAACAAGAATAACATAAATAAATATATAAATTAAAAATAAATAAGAACAGAATAAAAAAGGAAAAAATATAAATGTTATAGTTAATTTAAAAAATAGTTGAATAAGCCATATTAAGAAGGTGGGTCTTAAGTTGGCTCGATCTGCAGTAAAATCTAAAATTGAGAATGAATATGCATTCAAAACGCTAAGAGGCCAATCGGGATCGAATCATGAGGCCAGCGAAGATTCATAACTACAGAATCCGTATTTTTCTTTGGCCACTTTCTAATCACAACATTTGCAGATATACAGGTTATTGTCGCGAAAAATGTAAAGAGGCCCTCCTTCACTCCATTGTAATGATTCCTATTATCTGACATATAATAGACTAAGCAGCAATTACAAAACATTACTTACACTGACAGAAACATCCTTTGTTGGTATCACAGCCACAATGAGCTTGTCTTTTTGCAGAAATAAACATTTGCATATCATGAAAATCTCCCCATTCAATTCACCAATCAATATACTCAATAAGATACTGAATGCGTTTCAGTCAAAAATGTGTATCTTCAAATTAAAATATTAAACGTATACATTGTCAAATTCAAAACATTACATTAAGAAGTTAAATTCTGGTTGCTGCCCAAATTATTATTAGTATTTATAATA
>CALSBZ010046918.1:4267301-4281655 GCA_943591055.1 Gobionotothen gibberifrons
ACACACACACACACACACACACACACACACACACACACCTCTGCACGAAGGAGCCGCGGTGCTGCAGTTCCTGATCGGAGCAGAGACACACGTTCACTAAGCGGAAAAACTATATCCTGTCACAGAGATCTGCTATTTTAAAGTAAAGTCAACTGGGTGGAGAAAGTGACTCTCTCCGCCAGTCAACTTCTGGAGGACGGTGCACCCCACCCAGAAGCTCTTTGCTGAGGCGGAGCCAGAGCAGGAGCCTGTCGGCGTAGGTCAGCCCGTCCCAGCAGGTGCCGGTATTGAGCCGGTTCTCCGGGACGAACCGCGGAGGGAGAGGGAGCCTTATCTAGATATTCCAGGATTTCACGGTCACGCGGCAGCGGGGGCAGAGGCTTACTCCCCTCTGCCCACCCGGCTGCTTGCGGAAGCAGATGGGCCGCCAGGCACTCATCAAGGGGGGGCACACCGGGACACTACGTGTCCGAGCGCCCCTGCACCCTGAGAATTCCCGCCCACGTTGCCACTGGAGCCTTCGTACTCAGTGGCTGTCGCCACGTCGCCTCCACACACCACCAGATGTCTGGCAAGGGGGGCGAAACGAAGGCCGGCTGCGTCGGACGAGCTGGGATGTAGAAGCCCTGACGGAGGCGCCTCATCGGCCTCGGTGGCAGCGGCGGGGGGAGCGGTAAGCCTACACGCTCCGGCGCCATAGTCATCACCGCCGGGAAGTCCTGCCGCGCAGACCTGTGCTGTGGACCCTCCTGGAGGCCAGGCCCGGAAGCATCAGACAGCGAGGTGTCATCGTCTTCCTCCTCAACGAACGGAGCCGCGTGGTCAGGCCCCAGGCACTCGAAGCAGCGGCCGTGGAGATCGGCACCCGCAATTAAGCCCGGGCACGAAGGGCAGGGTCGTTGCTCCATTAGTGGTGAGTCCATGACTTTTCCTTTCAACTTTCTGTCTTTTCTCGCTCTTAGCGCAGTTGTTTCCTTGCTCGCTGAAGAGAAAAGGATGACAGCCAGGAGGCGAGGCCACCTTATATACGGCTTGCACGCACATTCAGGTAGGCCCGCCCCAAGGGGGCGGCTACGGTTATCGATATTTCAGTTGATGAATGCTCGCATAGTATGGTTGAGAGGTAGTACCGATAGAGTCCAGTACAGGGCGGAGCCTGAGATATAACCTAACCCCAAGATGCTCCGAGTGGCCGCTTGTCTGAATATTAGCTTCCTTGAGCAGGTGGCGCCTATAGATGTATATGTAGAGCGCTTTGAGGAGATAAAGCGCTGTGTAAAATCCAGTCCTTTTACCATGAACAATTCTGGAGCATTTCTTCAATCATCACCATTTGGAATAATACCTTTCTCTTAAAGTGTTCCCACAGCATTCCTCATGAGTCTCTGGCTGCAGACAGGAAGTCATGCAAGATGTTTTCTCTGGCCTGTGACAGAATCACATGTGACCTTGAGATCACCTCTGGAGGACGGAGGCTGCTCTCTGGGTTGAGTCTGACTTGAATAAATTAACTGAATTACCAGCTGCCGTTTGCGGGCTCCAGGATGCAGGGTGGCATGTGCACACCATTACAACAATGATAAGGATATCTGCATGGCCTGTGTTAAAGGAAGTACACATAGCACACAGAGCCTTTAAGAGAGTCTGACAGTTGTGCGCACACTAGCAACTTAGTATGACATGAGAACGTGGGTGCAGAACGACTCGCTGCCTGGCCCGAGTCGGGCACTGAGGAGTCAAACAAAAAAGGACAGTGTTATTGTGATGCAAATGACCACAGTAGTGTGCTTTAATAATGCACTAATACGTCCCTTTTGTGCAGATAGCATCACAAGATGCACAACAACACAAAATGATGTCCTCCGAGGTTCTTTAAAGCGATATGACATCAAACCCTGACACTGCAGGAAGTGCTTACTGCCTGTCCAACTGCTTTTGTCTCCGGCTTTGATAAAAGCAGATGAAGGATAGAAGGCTACTTTGAATCCTGGCCACTATAGGACCGTCCATTTGCATTATATTATGTATATTGAATTCAGCTCCATCCTAACGCTTGAATGTAAACTGAATTTAGGTCTTTAAGGAGGAAGTGTTGTAACTTAAACGCAGGACACGTGGCAAGGTGTCCGATAACTGTGTCTCCACCTGTAATCTGATGCCGCTGAGAGGAAGGATCGGCCTCACTTCTGCGGGGTGATTTATGATTGAGGACATGTTAATAAAAATATCAAAACAATCTGAGCTCTGGAGGGGAAGATAGCGGTCCGCTATGTACATCATGCTCGACAGGCCTGTGCAGGGACGCCTGCTCGCTGATATTATGCTCGTATTGGATGCCCCGCTGCCCTGCTCCTGAATACAATATGCAGCTGTTGTTTGTTTTTGGGAGGGTCGGGGGGGCAGTAGCACGACTCACACAAGTTGACATTTGCAGGAACATGTGCACTTACAGCCTGAGGTGAACCAGTGCGGTCCAAAAGGAAACTTTGCACACCAAAGAGCTGATATGAGTCTTTAATTTGGGCCCAATGGAGTAAAAAGCACCCAGTGGAACGGGTGTTTCTAAATCTCCTCTTACTAAAGGATGCATATCCTAACTCACTGGAGAGACACACTCAAATAGTTCATTAAACACCCTGAATGACTGGATGAGAAGATGTAGCACTGTGTTCACTTCTCACAGATCTTTTTCTCCCTCCCTCTCGCCTTTGATGGATTTATATCGAGTATGGGCGTGGACGCAGAGTCATTAAGTACGTGTTAAAAGATGCTGCAGGGATGTAGCCTGTAATACTCACTCAATTCCATTCCAATATCACTGTTCCTGAAATCTCAGTGATTTTCTGTCCTCATGTCTTGCCCAACACAAAATCATCAAAGAAGTAAGTAAACAAATCTGAATCATGGAATTAGCTGCAGACGTTGTTTCTCTGATGCAGAAGGAAGCCTTGATTTGAAAAGTCCTTTACACTTAGAATGGCTTTGTGATGTCTTCAACAAGTTGCTGTAATAATTTGCTTTTACAGCAATTTGTTCTCTTCAGCTACCTCGCCATGTCATTTCTGTATGTGATGTCATTTTTTCAGTAAGCTAAGACTGTCAGATGTCAGAAGTGAAGCAGCTGAAGCCTTGGTTGCCCAGTGTTGAGTAAAGTGAGGGCTTAGCAGCCTTTTAGTGTGAGATCATTCCATTCACACAGCTGCACAGCTCCACGTGTGTCTGTGCTGTTTCCACTTGTTAAAGTGTGTTTTCTTCAGATTGCCTCTGACCTTTTAAATTGAAGTCAATGGGGAGATGCTTAGAGGACACTTCTGGTTTACAACAACTCTACTTTGTTTGCTTATATTCTTTAACATGAGAGCAACCAATCAGGATATGTTCTTTCTACGTCATGGCCCCGCCCCTTTATGGGTGAAAATGTCTGCTGTCATTTTACTGGCGGTAAATATAAAGTCTGATGTCTTTGACAGTGAGATAAAAAATAATTAAGAATTACATTGCCCAAATACGATGGTCAGTCGGGCAAACACTACAGCACGTAATTGGAAATCGATGACTTGTGTCAATATGGTAAAATAAGAAGCAAAAAGGGATGGATTCAGGCTCACTGGAACTAGGGTTTCCTAGGCTTGTCAGTGTTTTATATTTAAATGCATTATTGACAGACCGGGTCCATTCGGATAAACGTTGAATCTTTTTGTTGTTTGACATGCAGTACATCATATAGCAGCTTTTAGTTCAGACCATATTTTTCTGCTTGGTGCTGATTCTTTGTTTTCAATGGAAAGGAGAAGGGCCCGTTATTTCACCATCAGGGACGTAACGCTGTGAGACATGGGAACACGGCCTCATCGCTACAATGAAGTCTGACGTGTAAACCAGTCAACAGAGGAGCCGTTTTCTAGTTTGTACAACTAACATGTCGTTTATTGAAATTGAATACAATGCAACCCACATCATTTAATGGCGAACACATTTGTGATCAGTCAGTGTTCCTGTGTGTCTCTCTGCGGCCACACTGAAGGAACATGAGTCACACGGTACAGTAAAGGATCAGTGTGCTGCGGCTCAAGAGCTGTCAGATGACTGATCATTCTGATGTGTTCCAGGATGGACTATTAGAAAGACAACTATTGCTCCACCATTACCAGTCTAACAGCAGGCTGTGAAGACATGGTGCTACCTTTGTGGCCTTCACTTTGCTGTCAAACACCCCAGACTCCATGGGCAAAAACTGTCATTTTACCTTGCAGGAACACATGAGTAATTGTTCTATAAATGCATCAGTCGGTTAATTAGTTTGTGCTATTGTGTGACTTTCGTGACTCAACTGACCTTGAAAAACAACAAATTCAGACAGAATTCAAAACAATGCGATTGATGCACTGGTAAATCAGCAACTCCTACACTTCAATGCAAAGTAATATTACATCTTTTGTCAATGCAGTCTGGTGGTTTTGAAGAAAGCATTTAACAGATTTGGTTCCCCGGTTGAAAAGGACTTAAATATAAAGATAATGATATGAATTTGACTGGTCAACATTTACTGTGGGGAAACATTGACTATGGATATGTAGGCCTTCCCCATACAACCCCTCTGATGCTTTTATTTGCATTTTGAAAAGTGCTCATCACTGATTTTTAGCAATTTCAATATGTCCTCAATTAACTTGGTGTCATTTTTACCAGTTGATGACTTAAACTATGGATATAAGACTCAGAACAGTGCAAATCTCCATCAGACACGTCGTCTTCCCCTCCGAAACAAAGAAGAGATGAATCTCCCTAAATTGGGGGGGGTGTGGCTCAGTGCGCTGATCTTCGGATCAGAGGGGCACAGGTTCAAACCCCGCTGCAGTCAGCATGTCGTTGGGTCCCTGGACAAGACACTTCACCCCAAATTGCTCCTGTGGGGATTGCCCACAGTATTTAGTCGCTTTGGATAAAAGCGTCTAACAAGTGACATGTAACGTAATGTAATGTCCCTACAGGCTCCCTTACAGCCAAGATGGTGATGAAGAATACAAAAGGGGATATTGTATCCTGCCTAACATTAGTGGATTATAACATATTGGGGTTGGAGTTAGATGAGATAGCAGGTGCTCAAATGCGGAATTAATTAAATTGCAGATTCTTCTGCAAAATGAGATCAAACCTGCCTATGTTTGTCGGGTGTTAAACCACGACAAGATACACACACACAACACAACACATTATGCCCCTATAGGATTACGCATTGTGAAGATAATGAATCAAAATGATGATTAAATAGGTAGTGCTTTGGAAAGTTGCCCAAACTGGTGATTTGTGACACTTTAGCTGATGATATGGGGTTTTCACAACAGTTGACTGCTAATAATTGACAAAAAAGGAGAGTGTGTTGAGTCTGAAAATCCTATTCCTGAACCATGTTCACCCTCCCCTACCATAACCAGTTCGCAGTTAGTTGTTGCAGCATTGCTTTTATTGATTTCAAATGATCTAGTTTTGAATCAGCGTCTCCTAACTATGCAGAAAAACATTCCTTCTAGATTTCGCCCAACATGAGCTGTCGCACCCTGACACTGGCAAACTGAGACTTGTATAAATGTCAAGAGAGATGTGTCCTCCTTTTGTTCGCTGCAGAATTTGCCAGCAGCTCATTTCCTCCAGGAGCACATTAACAAAGCAGTTAATTCTATCATTAATTAAAAGGAATCACAATTCAGTGAACACTTCAAATTAATCTTTGGAGATTTGCTCTCACACAATGCTCCCATTCTATTTCCTTTGTCTCTTCGAAGAAATTGCAGCTCGAGAGGCATGTTGTTTTTTCCCCTCGTAATTTATGTCAGTCTGGTTCTGTGTAGCTCCGTTAGCAAAGCATGTCACCAGCACTGCCAGGTTTTACAGTGTGATTGCAAAGGGATCCAGCCATGCAACACATGAATACACTCGTAGCATTAGCAGGGTGCTAACAGGAGGCAACGTTTTGGTATAATAAAGGGGAAATACTAAATCAAATGATTTGAAGTGGATGGTTCGAGTTTTTGAAGTGGGGTTTAATGAGGTTCTTATTCAGCAACACAGAAGAATACATATCAGCTTAATAGTTCACGGTAATTACATGATATTCTCTGCTTTACTTTGCTGTCAGACACCAGACTCATCGACAAATACAGTGTTTTTACAGGAACACTGGAGTTACTAAATGCATCAATCCTTTAGTTAGTTTGTTTTATTGTGTGACTATAACTGACCGTTTAAAACACCAAAGTCATGCAGTAACTAAAACTAACCCTAACTTCTACACTCCAATGCAAAGTCAAATGACGTCTTTTGTCAATGCAGTCTGGTTGTTTGAAGAAAGTGTAAATAACAGATTTGGTTCCCTGGTTGCAATGGACTGTGTGATTATACCGGATGTTAATGTAGTGTGTCTAAATATGCTCTGCATTTCACATAACTGTATTACGTGAGTTGAAAGCAATAATGTTAAGTTGAACCCTAATATTTTTTATTTGAACTTAAAATGATTTCTTTCAACTAACCTAATACAGTAATCTGTTGACATAAAACATTTAATTAAAGTCAACATTTCAGTTTCTTCAGTGTGTAGGTAACACACTGACTATGGAGTCCCTCATACAAACCATCCTTACTATCCCTTTCATTTGAATTAATCACATTTATTTTGCCGTACATTTGTATCTACATGTCGCTACATTAAATAAGGCGCCTGAGTTCACGTGAACATCATCCGAAAGGCAATGTTTTTGTACTGAATCTCGTCTAGAATCCTGCAGTGAAATATGTGGTGCGATGCGGCCGTTTGCCTCGGTGAGCTGTTTATCTCTCTTGTCACTGGAGTTGTGTTATAAATACCCTGTGCTCGGCGTCTCCACAGTAAGGAGCCACTTGGAGGGTGATAAGGTGCTAATTAGCAACAGTTAGCAAAAGTAAAAAAAAACACGAGCAGAATGAAGCACATCTCTCCGTTGCCGCTGAGCGTTCTCCTCCGCTCGCACACACCCTTTATTAACACTGTGTACAAGAAACTCTCTGTTTTCTTCCTTCCAGGCAAGCCAGGTCTGACAAATTAAGGCTGTGGAGTCATTAGATTAAGATAAGAACTTATCTTTTACTCTGAGACAGACTTTTATCTATTCTATTTTTTTCTCTCCCATCTCCTTGGTTCCCTCTCCCCCCTCATTCACTGTGAGATTGTTAGAGTAATTGGGATGTTATGTGACCGGAGAGGCCAGATAAGTTTTTAACCCTGTCATGGATTAACCTTTCATGTCGGAGGTAGGTCAGGGAATGTGCAGAGGAGACATGTAAAGACTCATTTAAGGGGATCTTGATGTATTATTGTTGGAATAAGGCATGTTTCTGTGCAGGTACATGTGCAGGGAGGTCTGGATATGACTCCTGTATGCTGTCAGGGGTTATTAAAGCATGGCGTGTATTCTCTTAGGGTCGCTGAGCAAGACTGCTGTGGTGTCTTCATCTCCGACTACATCGCTTAGAAACGTTCAACCAGGTTCTCATCACAGAGCTATTTTAAATGACCTTTTAAAGTTAATCACAGCCGAGCCCTGTTCAGTTTAAAGAGAGTGTGCGTCAAGAAGGGGAATAAAAGCTCAATATCCTTCATAATATAATCCGCAGCAGGATAATTAGGTCTCTGAACATCAAATCAACAATCACCATCAGCCTCTCTGCTTTGTCTCAGAGCTGTGTTTGCATTTGACCCAATCTCTCAGGCTTCTGTGTGCTTTGTGCGTTATTAATATCTAAGAGAAATATCACAGCCCCGAGCAGCATGATTAGAGCTGTGACTTTTATTATACTTCAAAGCAGAACATATAAAAAGCACCTGAGTTAGACCCTTATGACAGTGCATAGCTATGCTGCCAGTGTTTATAATCCTTTTGTTTTAAAGGTCATTGCACCACCTCGTTGATATCTAGACGTTTCTTTGAAGCACTAATTGTGTCTACATTCTTGACCACTTTGTCAGACATCTCCGCAATAGAGCTGAGATCCAGAGGAGTGTGTGCTGGTTGTTTACTGCGATCAAGATAACAAGGACAAGTCTGTGAAATAACGAAGGCCGGGCTGGTGCGGAAAACACTAGATTTTCCATTTTAATGGTGTTTAAGCGTGGAAGCCGGAGGAAAGATAGCTTGAAAAATGTAACTAAAGGATCGGATTCAGTGGGATCCAAATGGCAAGGGTAGCTGTTGGGCACGCTGACGTTGCTTTGATGTGAGCTATAACTAGCTTTAAGCCGGGCTCCGGCGTCATGGCTGCACCCTGACTGATGCAGGGTTCCTCTCTGATGATGCCACTTTGTCGTGCCAGCCAACTCTACCTTTAATTTCAAATTCTCTAATGTCTCAGATGGGTTGACATTAAAAGGCCCGGGTCATTAGTGTATTGTAGTGTTTGCCCACAACTGTGTGAGCCAGACTGTCATCTCTTGGAAGTTTGTCATATTCATCAATGCCCTGCATAATGGGATGAGATACTATTTACATATTGGATCAGAATTGCCAGAGGAGAGCATTAATTATTGAGAATGTGACAGAATCAAAAGAGCAGCTTTTTTCCTCTTCATAGTTTGTTGTCTGTGCACAGACTGAGAGCCGCTTGACGCCCAGTAAACACAATTATCTCAATTTTAAAGACATTGCAGGCTTTTTCTGAGCGGACATGCTCGACACACAAAGGCCGCGGCGTCTTCTGTCAGCAGAGTAAAATGAAGGTCTGCCCTTCATGCACAGCAGGGTGTAAGCAGAGTGAGAGGACAGCCTCTGGAGAGACACCTACTGTAAAGATCTGCTCTGTTCGGGACTCACAATAATAGAAAGTGCATCATATTGATCTGTGACATTGAGCGCCAATCTTGTAGCAACTTAATGAATCAAAGTGAAGCCGAGTGCTAACGAGAGGGACACAGCAGCAGAATGCTGCACTCTCACTGCAGGTAGCACAGCTTCCCTACACATTCTCCTATGAACACATGCATTACAGCTCAATGCCGTTCTACAGCCTGTGAGAGAACAAGAAAACATCCACTTATGTTTCTATTGTGCAATATGGAACACAGTTTTGAATTATAAGTGTGAATGTAAATGATTATACAGTTATGTTTTTTAATAATAATATAAATGCTGAATAAATAACATGATTTGTTTAGCAAAAGCAACTAATCCTGCAATACTGTACAATAATCACTTTTATGTGAAAAACATACATTTTTAGAAATGTCCCAACATTTGTATAATGTCTCAACACCATAACATGTTACTTATTTCCTTTTCTTTAAATTGCTGCTACTCATTTTTAGCCATAGATGTGAACTTGTTTGTCTTTATTTGTATTCTATGACCAATGTGTGCTTTTCTTCTCTATATTTAATAAGTTAGCTTACTTGTTATTATTGCTTGCCTTTTTCAACCCGCTATGCCACTTCTGCTGTAACACTGTGTCCCCGCTGCAGGACTAACAGAGGGATTCTGATTCTCAATTACAATCACTGTAAATATACTTATTAGGAAGATAAAGATAGGGATAGAATGTCATAAATGATGATCAATATGATGAAAAATATAACTAAATGTTTGGAACAAAGATGAAGTGGATTGTAAAAGATAATCAAGCCGACCTAAATTGCTACTTGCAGTGATACATTATGAACTGGTGAAGTCACACCTGACTCTGTCGCTGCAGACTGAAACTTTTTGGATTAAACTGTAATTATTACATTTGTATGCACTTCCCCTTTGGGGTATCATTAAAATGTCATCTTGATCTTATCTTTTTGATCATAATCTTAAAATCAGTTTGAATATGTTGTAACCTGCTTTTCCCCTGATGCAGCAAACGGTCGATGTTGTGCTCAATACCAGTGGTCCTAAAATATATAAATATAAGGTTAAAGCATGCCATTGGTTTCTTTTGAACACGTCTCACACCAGACGTGTTCAAACACAGCAATAATGGTCCATAATGAAGTTTGTTTTACAGCACTGCCTCAGTACAGTAAAGTATATGCAGGCAGTGGAGACTTGAAAATGCAGACGGATACATTTGACTGCATCCTCCCCGTCCACAGTGTCACCCCCTTAAGCTGCCAACAGAGTGTAGGGGGGTGAATTCATGAGGGTCTTCTGTAATAGGCTGGCACACACACGGCACAGCCTGTGGACCCTTACAGGCTGCTCAGGCTGGGCTTGGCATTGCTTTTGGCAGCTATGTGGTTATGTGCTCCACACATTCTTCCTGAAAAAGGAAAGTTTTAACTAGCTGGTCTTACCGCTCCTTTATAAATGAGGAAGCCGCTGGCACAAATAGATCTACATGTTCATTTGGTATATTAAGAGAGACACACAGTTAAAGAGTGTTCATTACAATTGTAAATGTCTGCCCTGGGGCCCTTAGCCCGGCGCTAGATTACACGAGGTCTGCGCTCACGGACAGCGCCTGGCATCTGATTGAGGGTCCAGTGCAGCTAATTAATTTCATTAGAAAGTGAAGTCATCTTCTAGCAGGAATTAATATTTGGAGCGTCATGTTGCTAATTTATTTCCAGATTTAATTAGCTCAGAGAAGAAATGTTGCTTGGGCAAGAGGACTTTTTAATTATCAGCTTGGATAAATTTGAAAATGTTGATGCCTTAGGGTTGAGTTAATTAAAACCTGCATTATTTTAACTTTAATTAGCTCCCATCTTTGTTTTTCCTCACCATATGGCCATGTCCTGTAGTCAAATTTAGTTAATTAAGCTAATTAAGCTAATCATTTTAATTACTCAAGACAATGTGATTGGATAGAGGATGACTACAAGTTTATAGCCAAGTACTTGTTTTTCATTAAGTTGAAGGGACAGAGTTATTTCTGATTGCAGTTGGCAAGCACAGAGGAGCTGGAGAATGAGACAGCCTCTGCGATATTAAGGCTGAAGTCTAATTGCATTCCTTGATATAAATGAATAAATAATAATAATCTTGTCACCAGCACAACTGTTTTAGAGGAGAAAAGCTTTCCTAGGTCTTTAAGCTCTCTGCTCGTATGCTGATGTTGGCCGCTTATCCTCCATCAGATTAAGCAATGTCTGCTCTTACTCACGTTTAAAGTGGTTCAATGTCAGAATACATGCTCTGCTCACTACCAGGAGACCCAATAAAAGATGATCTCCAGATAAAGTCATTGTTGGTTTGAACATCTCTTCTCTTGTACAGGGTAGAACCATGTGAAAGCTTCACGTTTCACTTGTTTCTTTGACCACAGCAGGCTAGGAAATTGGATTGTAATTGTGTAAAAGACCTGTGTGTGTGGCTTCTGTTGGGTTAGGATGCTGCCCTTCCCCTCCATGACCCTGCAGTGTGATGGCTGGGGCGGGGGTCTCTGTGAGCTGATAGCAGCTGTGCGTCAGTCTGGACGCAAGCTGGGCCCATCCAGGCCAGGCCTAGCTGACAGATGCATGCTAAACCCAATAACGGAATAATACTGGGAGACATCATGTCCGTGGTTTCCATCATTGTTAAAAGATTTTGGTACCCCCACTTAGGTAATTTGTTTCCATGTATAATCCTATTGCTCACTATTAAATTAAACCAACTGGTCATTTCAGTTTGGAGCCTATAAATACACTGGTTGCTATGAGCATGGGCAGTATGTGGGACGTCTCATCTGATTAGAGGGGAAGCACTTAATAATTTCGACTGAAAAAGGTGACCTTCAGTGTCAGGTGACCTCAGTGGTCTGCCACACATATGGCCCAGCAATATTACTAATGTCTGTTCCCCATGTGTTTTTTTACAATCCGGATCCAGGACCACTCTGCACAAATTGTTTTGGACAAATGTTGATGTGTGGCGAGACAGACTCTGCTGGAGCTGTTTACATGTTGGGAGCAGTAACGTCAACCAACACGTTCCCGCTCCCAGCTCGTTACATACGGACACTTGGTCAGGACCCAGGGCCACTTATTTACGCACTGGTTAATGTCAAACTATAACGCCTCACTACAGTCGTAGGTATAAACACGGGGTTAGCATTGTGTTTACAAACAAAACCACTTGATTAGGTGTACATACAATTAGGGTTAGGGTTAAAAGATTTATGTTCTGTATGTATAATCTATGTAAAGAAGCCAATCTTAACGTATTTTTTCACACGGGAAAAGAACAGCGGTCCCCTGGATGAAAGTGTTTGTTTGACCCATCCATCCGGTCACCTCACTGAAAAAAACCTTGCTTTGAGCGTCTAATGTTATCCGTTACAATAACTAGTTACATGTCCTAAAAGTTCATCAGTAACCTCATCTGAGTATCAAAATATAAAAGTAATGTAACCTGATTTTCTTCCATTATTATATTATAATATCAAATGCAAATCAAATACAAACAAGAGAGAATAAATAACAATAAGATGTTTTTTACTTGAGTGTATATAACAACACAACCCAAAGGTAGAAACCAAGATATTTCATATTAAAAATGTAGTAACAGTAATAGTTTACAACTGCTTTTTAAACTTAATACATTAGTCAAACGAATAGACTGTATTTCTATTTCATAAATCAAGTGTTCACCTACTGCATTAAAAAATAAATGTATTTAAAACAAAGAAGAATTAAAGTAGCCTAAATATAAGCCATAAAGAAAATTCATTCAGTACGTCTACTGTAATATATCCATCTTTATTTCAAAATCTATTGTAACCTGTATCTGTATCTTTAATCCTGCTAGCATTCTCTATAATTGTTTTCTTTTTTACATGTAACAGTTATCTGATTACCTATTATTTTTATATAATTGTAATCGAATACAGTGTTTTACTGATTACATGTAATCCGTTGAAAGCGGGTCTAATACATGGCCTGGTGGCTCCTTCTCTTCTTGAGTCCGTCTCAAACGCAAAGGGGCGTGACAAAGGTTTGAAGACCTGGGGATGTGACGGCCTGAACAATGGATGCACTGGTCAGGAGAGATGATAGGCCCCTCTCTGCTTTCATCACAGTGAGCTGGTTAGTCATCAGTGTGCTCATGTGTTGGCCAGTTCCAGCAAGGACTAGCCCCCAGCCTCCTCATAGCTGCACTGTAACTTAGAATGCAATATGAGAGGGGAATTAGTCACCATGTCCCCAACGGGCATTCCTCCACTTTAGTAATGTTTCTGTCACCACCTGTGTATTGTAAATGGTCCTGTCTCTCGCTGCAGCTGCCCACCTGATCTGAGATACTCATTACATCTCTGGACTTTTGGGCCAAGACAAGACCCCAGGAACCTGATCTGTGTGCATTAGATGTAAAGAGGTTGTGAGCTGAGTTTGTGACGTGCTAATGTTTAGTCTCGTGTTAGAAACCTGTCACTTTAAGAAGAAAAATGCTGCCCCCAGTTTGGTCTTACCTTGTTCATGAAAAGAGTCTATATGAACGGCCAACTTCATAAATGGTCATTTTCTAAATTCTCCAAATGACTGAATTGTGACATGTTTGCTGGCGCGATAAATGGCAGAGACCATGAAAACAAATATTTTGTGTTTTTAGTCATGAAAGGTGAGGTGTCATGGCCATTTCCACTGATCATAATTCCATTGTTGAGGTATACTAAAATAGAAAAATACTGTGCAATTTTCCAAACTCACATTGGTTTCGCATACAGCATCTCTGTAAAGTGTGTGTATTCACTTTCTCCACTAGACGGCTCGCTGCAGCTGCTCCCCCCCCTCCCTGTGAGCCCAGTGTGCTCCGATTGGTCAGCTCGGCCCCTCTGTTCTGATTAGTCAACCACCAGAGAGGCTCCGCTCCGAAAGGTGGCTTCAGTTAGCTGCTAGCTAGCTGAAAACACCAACGGTAGCACACACCATGATATATGCCAATATATACACCTTACACACCCCGCAGAACCTCCATAACATGTACAGATTTGAGTATAGACATTTGAGGCGTAGAACGGAAGAAGAGTACGTTATTTTTACCCGTAATAAACTACTACTTTGTTTGATGAAAAATCAAATCATGGTTTGCTATATATGAATGATATGTTATAGGAGCAAATACTTCAGGGAAGAAACGCTACTAAGTATTTTCTATCAAACTTTATTTTAGAAATGTACAAAATGAACATAAATATACATATATACACGGTATATCATCCATTCCTCCCCGCCGTCTTGCAAGCTACACCGGGGCTGAGGCATCAGAGTGGTCATCCCGGCTGGATCATGTATTGTCCGCCAGATACGCCAGGAGTTTCCTGATCTGGCTGGATGAAATCAAATGCAAATCACAAAATATTATATAATAGAAACGCAGTTGTTTTAGATTCGTTAGTAGTAGTTGTGGACTTGTGGTAGCAGT
>CALSBZ010046918.1:4286655-4310469 GCA_943591055.1 Gobionotothen gibberifrons
ATATTTGTCTAATATTAATTTACTTTTTATTAATGAAGTATGACGCTACGCTGTCAGGACACTACTTGTCCCTGTTTGTGATTTTTCAAATGTAGCTAACCCCGCCCCTTTCACGTGAATGCGCTCTCAGCTGGAGAAAGAAACCCTGGCTTGATTTACCGAGTTGATAACCAGCCACAGGTGGCTGCATAGAAGCGCTAATGTAAAAGACACAAACATTATACATTATATTTTTATTTTACCAGGATGCAGTGACAAAAAGATTTGGGAAGGCTTAGCCTTCCCTAGCCTACAGTACCCGCCGCCCCTGACTAAAAGCCTTGTATAGTCCGGTTGAATCGATCCCTGGTGCGTTTATACACTTGGTGCGGTTCGTTTGGGTTGGTGTGAACACAGTCCGAGACCTCTGAAGTGAACTAAACAACCGGACTCTGGTCCGCCCAAAAGAGGTGGTCTCGGACCGCTTGCAAGTGAACTCTGGAGTGGTTCATCGCTGGTGTGACCACAGTCCGCACCAAAACATATGAAGTGTAGTATTTACGAGTCACAAGAACGCGGATGTCTTCAAAATGTTCAGTGAAAGAGTGAAGCAGAATGAAGTGTTGAACAGTGTCGTGTAAAGTAAAAATGCTCCGTCAACTATACATAAAAGTCAGAGGTCGGAGCCGGGATTTGCGTTTTTACCCCCTTAATGTCTGACCAATGGTTGAACAGCATTTCCGTGCACATAACTTGTGTTTAAAGTGTATAGTCCGTTTGAGTTTTGCCCGTGTGAACACAAACCGAACCTTCTGAAAAATGAACCAATGTAACAAACTGTGGTCTGGTGCGCACCAGAGAAGTGGACTATTAGGTGTGAATGCGACCTTAAAGTTTAGAGACTTATCAGGTAAATTGGCAAGTTTGTCCCCGAGGTAGTCTGAAACGGCTGATATTTTCCTTTGTTAGCATTATTTGCCCTTTCTAACCAGGGAGCTAACTGGCTAACATGTGGCTAACAGCGCCACTTCCGCAGCTACCCTCATTCGTAGAACCAACACGGAATATATTTCCTCCTTCCATTGTTGTTTTGCATTCATTATAGAGCACTCAAACTTTGCTTTAACCAAAAGAATGTACTATATTCACTAAATTGACAGCTGTTAGCTACAATTAGCCTCAGTATTGTTGATTGTGCTACTTTAACTATGATTGTGCTTTTTAAAATGTAAAGGAGTTAGTATGTACAAATCTGGCAAGTTATGCACCTGAAAGGTTGGTTATGACATTCAAATGCTAAAACAGCGAATTGCTAGTGGAAGGTTTCTTCACTAGCCTAATTTAATTATTCTGGTCTGAGCATCTTAGAAGCAGATTCATTTGGCCCCGGTTTGGCCCACTGTCCGATATAAGCCTTCCACCGGCCAAGGAGAGCTCTGCGAGAAGCAGCTTAATAGATTTAGATGAAAGGAGGAAGTCATGGAGGCCTCCACCAGCAGAGAGTGAGAGCATCTGCTCAAAGGCCACCTCCCCACGCCCGGATCACCATCTCCAGAAGAACTCGGGCATGGAGCCTTCTTCTCCGCAGCTCCACACTAATTCCAGTGCCCCCGCCACACGCAGGCTAATTAAGGCCATGCATTTATTTATGACTGAGCTCATTAAACAGGGAAAAAGATGGTCGCCGCTCTGAAAACACATTAGTCCCCGGGGAAACTGCCTGTGAAGTCGCTCTCCTCGGGCTGGTTCAGGTCACAGATTCTGAATCTATGTGACATATGAAGAAACAGGGAGCTGTAATGCCTTAACAAAACTAAAACTTCAGTGCTGAGGCGACAGAGGGATGGTTCAGGACATTCTTCAGGGTATATTTGAAGCAGCTTGAACTGGTCCCTTAATTACATGTATAGGTCATTTACCAGGGGATGAGTGGAAATTCATTTCAGGTCCTGTGATTTGCATTTTTGTCTGCAGGGATTTGTGTTGTTCTTTACATTCATGATGTACTTCCTTTAATATAATATGACAACTGCAGCCAAAATAAATGACTCTTTGGGAATACATAGCAGTTATTAAAGGACATAATTCAACGTTGATGAACACAAATGCCTCACCATCACCCTATTTTTTATTTTAATATACTTTTTAAGTTAATTTCAGACTAAGGCAGTGCAGCTATATGTTCTGTCTCTGGAGGGCTTGTCTCTCTCACTCTCTCTTTGCATGTGTGTGTGTGTGTGTGTGTGTGTGTGTGTGTGTGTGTGTGTGTGTGTAAAGGGCATAGACAGAGCGATCCCAGGCCGATCCTCCTCCCTTCCTTGTAATTGCAAAGATAATGCCAAATCACACCGTCCTTTGCAGAGACAACTGGCAACTTGATTTAGTGCTCTTTAATGGCTCCAACTTTGAAGACTGAGGAATTCCTTGTGTAACTTTGAGATGCTCGTCTGGACTAGAGACTAAAAAATATGTTGTTTTTTTTTTGGTTTCTTTCCTATATAAAAGACTTGCGTTCCATCAGATTGTCCCATCACTTTCTATTTATTATTAAAGTTGCAAGAGTCAGAAACACTGAGAGATGTTTGCTTCCTTCAAATGGAACTTTTGAGTTTGAGGTCACAACATTGTTTATATGCTTGGCATTCAAGTGATTATGTTGTGAGAACACTTCTTTTAGGCAGCAGCAATGTTAATGTTTCCATCGGCGCCTAAAAGCCACCAAGGCTAACAATATAGAAAGCTAACAAGCAGGTAAGGAACTACAGAAAATGCCATAAGGAAACCAAGGCCCTAAAAAAAACGATGGGTTTTAAAGAGGACGTATTATGCAAATGTTCATATCAGTATGTAGTGTCTCTACTGGGACATGTCTCCGGTCTTTAATGTTCAAAAAGCTCTTTATTTTTCTCGTACTGTCTGTGATGCAGCACCTCTTTTCACCCTCTGTCTGAAACCAGAGCCCAGTCTGCTCTGATTGGTTAGCTGGCCGGCTCTGTTGTGATTGGTCTATGGCTTTGAGTTGGAGTGCTAGCCAATAAAAGGAGACTGTTACAATGGGATGTAACTATGTTCATGAAGTAAAAAATGTAGTCCAATGAAAGCTTACACATCTTCTGGCGCAGACTGAAAACTCATCTCTTTCGACTCCACTTCGAGCGATAGAATTACTAACAAAGCACGTATATACTAACAAAGGACTGGCTTATCTAAAGCCAGTTGAGTAGCACTTGACATGTTTTGGCTCTTTGAAACCTGATGTACTTATATGATTCTGTTTTCTTCAAGGTTGTATCTTCTTGGTCGAATGCACTTATTGTAAGTCGCTTTGGATAAAAGTGTCAGCTAAATGCAATGTAATTGAATGTAATGTAATGTAATAATGCAATAAAACATCCATGGAGTAACAAGTAAGGATCTTTAAATGTGTCCTATCATGCAAATGCAATTTTTGATGTCTTTTATACACAAATATGTGTCAGGGAACTCACAAAGTGTCCGAAAATAAAAACCCTCTCTCTTTTCCTCCGTACCCAAATCTCTAAAAACAGGGGTAAGACGGAGCTGATCCAGATTTGCATCAGATATGACGTATTACCTGAAATGTGGGCTGGCTTTAGACCCATGGCCCTATCAGAAACAATGCACAACGTTTTGGAAGACATATGGTCTTTGTTTTCATTAGCAAGCATCGCTAACACTCCGAGCTAACCTGTACTAGAGAGTATATGTACAAAAAAAGAAAGAAAAGGAAATAAAGAAAGGAACTCACCTTGTGGTAAACCTGAGAGAGAAAAAGCATTTGGGCTCCATACTGTTTCAGACATAATCCTTGATGTGAAATGAACATGATATGGCGTTTCATCACGGCAGAATTTAGCTGAGAATCGGTAGAATTCTGAGCAGGCATTAGCTCCCACCCCCTTTTTTATTTTTATTTTAAAGCTAAGGAGGATAGCTGAAATAGAGGGGTATGAGGGATGTCTAAAATGCATGATCTGTGTGGTATTTTTGAGCAAAACACATCATAGACATGCTTTTTATATGTTTTTATATATCTGAGACCCATAATATATGCCTAAAAATAGCATGATAGGAGACCTTTAACATGTTTGAAAATCAAATAATGATGTGATTTGAAATGTACATCCCTTATTCCTTGATTGTTGTATTCATCAGTTGGTGTGTTTGCAATGCTGCACCCCAGAGGAGCTAACATTGATCCACAAATGACTGTTTAGCGCTTCATTTTAGCACGGCTGATAAACAACAGCATTTGGTGACCTTTTGGTGTTCTTATGAGGGATTTAACCCCCTGTTCAGATCTGCCACACGCTGGTGGCTCCAGCAGACAGGAGGGTGACGCGCTGCAGCTCAGGGGCCTTCCTCACAGGCATGGAGGCGGGAAGGCTAAAACGATGACATCACCAGTGAGGTCCTCTGACACACCGGACAGTGTGGGACTCTGACGGTGTTTTGGGCTCATCGTATGGAGTCACAGATTGTGTGTAGGCGCCTAATTGTGTGTGTGTGTGTGTGTGTGTGTGTGTGTGTGTGTGTGTGTGTGTGTGTGTGTGTGTGAGTGTGTGTGAGAGACAGAAGGGGAGGGGTGGGGGAGGCGAACTCTCTGTGTGATGCTTTCAACAGCAGACAAACTGGTTCTGCACTTACTGTGAGAGGAAGCTCTGAGTGTTTAGAGTACTCAGCCCACTTAATGCATTATTATTGTTACTGCATTCTTGAGGAGAATGGGGAAAATGGAACAAGGAATTCTTTTCAAGAGTCAGACCAGTTAAAGGGGAGGAGATGTGTGTGTGCGAGCATGCATGTGTGTATGTTAGTGTGTGTGTGTGGCGGGTTAAACATAAGTGTAGAATATCTCATTCTTTTAGTATTTATGCTCATTTTTTCAAAAGAGTCTCATAAAAGCTATATGAACCCAGATGTCATGTTTGTAATATTCCCAAGTGAAATAAAAACTGATGTCAATAAAGAAGTGCCCCCCCCCCCCTTCCCTTTGTCTATGTATTTATTCGGTAGAATCGAAGAGGCAGTTACTTTTTGATTAGAGATGATTACATGTCTGCACCTCATAATAGTTGTTGCTTTTATCATTATTCTGTTCTCTTTAAGAAACTGATATTTACTTTAGTTTTTTTATGTTTCTTTCTAGGAACAGCACTGCCTGTTAACAAATTCCACCCAGAGTAAATGTGGCTTTAAGGAGATAGAGTCCTGACTGCAGGAGGTGCTTTGTTTCTCTCCTTGCATTACGAGTGCATTTCCACTGCGAAGGACATCTGAGCGTAAAGTGAGCCTCTTTTCGTCAGAAGGTGAGCCTTTTAACAGTAAAAAGCAGAGCTTTAGCAACTCCTTGCACCACTGCAGCATACATAATGGAGAGGATAGAGTTACCTGCTACTTTAGGCCCAACATGACTGCCAATAATTGCCTTACCAATATGTGCATGTCCCTCACTGGGTTATTGAACACCCTGCTAAGTAACTGAGCACCCGGCCCAGGCACTATTTTAAGTTGTTTCGGTGAATTCGGCTTCGGGTTTCATTGAAAGCTTGGATTGTGGCCTACTGAGTACCATGTAGCAACATACTAGCTAGGACATCAAATATGTCATTTATTGTTTGATATGTTAGAAGAAGCATTTACCATGAACAGTGAAATGGAGGAGTAGCCTACCTCCTAATTCAGGCCAAGCACTTATAAATACCTTTCTATCATAAATGTTGTGAAGTCTAATCATTATAATCTGGTTAAACTGGAGCATGCAGCACTTGCCCAAGTTTAGAATCTGATAAATGGTTTATGAGATACAAATGAACAAAGGAACAGACAAAACCCCTTGGACCTAATCAGTGTAATTACAGAAATGCTGGAGCGCAGCGTGAGATGCATCACTTTCACAGGTTTTGGCAAAATCTGAACAAGACTAGCCAAGGAAACAGATGGATGGATGAGCGAATGGTGGAACAAATAACGAAATGTTTGCTGATGGTATGGAGGACATTCTATTTAAGAAATGCAGGAAATGGCCAACAGAGCATGTATTTATTATAGAAGCGTGAAACATGAGAAAATAGTTAACCCTGTAAGGCTGCAGCATTAAGAACATGTATGTCAGTGCAAAGCTGAGTTAGCTTCCTGCTTTAGCTTTAGCTGTTAGCATGACAAACCGTTTTAAAGGCGTCAGAAAACACATGTTCTTATTCCCTTCTACTTCTGTGTGAAGGAGTCCCGCATAAACGTAACCTCTTCTGTGAAAGTTTCCACATGTTTGGTTATTTTTTGTGAGATTTTATTTTTCTTTATTTGTGTTTCTGAGATATTTCACTAGTTCACAAGTGGGCGGAGCTTGTTTGGAACAACGTGATGTCACAGATACGTGCATAGCAGTTGTGGTTGTGTAGCCGAGCCGCTGTCAATCAAACTGATGCACTACATCCTCACAGTCCTGACACAGGGTTAGTTTCTGACTGGCCAACTTTAGTCAATAACAACTAAGAATATTTCTTTCCAAACTTTAATTTAGACTTTTGTATATTTAGTCTACAGTGTTCAGTTTTTCGTTCCCAAACAATATTTCATTTCAGCTGGATCTTTTTATAATCAGAAGATATATATATATATATATATATTCTATATATATATATAGAATATGTTCTTACCATATTATTCAAGTTTGTAAAGTTAGCTTAGCCTTAGTGTCACTGAGTTCTCTGAATGTCAAGAAACTTTTGAATTTTGAAATTCCATATAAACATGTATCTGTCAAGTGAGAAGACTTTTTGTTAACCTCCACCACGAAGGTTAGGTTTTTGGTCCAGTTTATTTTTTAATCAAGGACAGAAGGATTACTAAAAAACAAACATCTCTTACAAAACTCTGAATTCACTTCTTTGCCAAACGTTAATTTGGTTTCTTACATATGTTTTTCCTTTGTGAGTCAGAAATGTGTGAGTGTTTTTTGTATTGAAAGCTGGCCATCAAAGCAAACATCAGAAGTGTTCTAAGCATTCACACAGTTGCATGGATGCAGTGTCCCTGTTATCTCACATTCATGCATGTAATTCAGTGTGTCCAGCATTACTGATTTATTATAATAATCTTTTGGAAAATGATCAATTCCACCAAGGAGGTTATATTTTCAGTTTATCTGTTTCTCAGAACGATTATACAAAAACCACTGCCCTAACTTTCATGAAACTTGGTGAAAAGGTAAAGCCAAGGAAGAAGTCGTGATACATTTGGAGCGGATCAAAATAATTGGGTACTTTAATTATGTTCTCTTTTGTTATCATGGGAGGCAGGGCTTTTACACATCTTCTACAGTTATTTTATAGTTTAGAACATAATGTGCTTATTCATATTGTATCACCTTTGTGCCGACTGCTTTTCCACTATAGGATGTTTGTAAATAGTTATTCAAACGGATTGGGCTTATGATCAAATGTATTGATATTTCATATCATTTCAATACTGATGTTACGTCACTACAGAAAGGGTTTTTTCACAAAAGCACAGCATGTCATAAACCCCTTTGTCCAATAAATCCAATCTATAAAACGCGTTGACATAATGATGATTATAAAGCATCTGGAGAGTGTTATGTTTGTGTTTCTGATACAGTAACATTAGAGAGTTTTGCAGATCTCTGAAAAAAACAACTTCAGTTTGCTCTCCATCAAATATGTTTCCAATCACACAGAGATAAATGAAAAGTATGCGGCAGAATGAAGAGATAAACTAATTATAAATAAATACAAGGTGACTAATCATAAGTAATCCAGCAGTGGAGCCTCGGCAGACTCCCCAGTGAGAGCAGGAAGGAGCTGCAGTGATTTCCCTCAGGCAGACATGCCATTTAAGTGTGCTCCATTGTTGTGGGTGAGATCCATTAGACCTCACTCCGGTTTGCCACATCAAAGCAACTTCTCACATATGGATTATGTGTAAATAGAGTTTAGGAAAAAATCATTTCAGTGAGTCTGGAAGTGACCTATTTGACTTGTTCAATATGTTGGAAAGGGAGAAAATGTGTTTTCATCTTGCGTACATCCATCTGTGTGTTAATGTGTGCCTGGATGTGTGTGTAAACAGCTTAATGGAACCAAGCGGATTTCATAATGGAAAAGGCCGACCGCAGCGTAGCACGAAAGTGTTGTCATGATGTGGATTACTCTTAAAAGCAAAATCAAATCCAAAATCAACTTAAAGGATAATTCATTAAAAAAGAAAATCTGATACTCAGAGGCTTCTTTGGCCTGAGAGTCGTTCAATAAGCAGGTGCAAGTGGAAGGCATAGTCACCAACTCCCCATCATCAGCATGGACTGGAATATGTTCCAACATTCATACTGGAATCCTCCTAAAAGTCCCTAAATCAAATGAGCAGTTAAGCTAAATGAGGATAATGATTTTGAAGCATTTCACAGTCATCTAAGTATTAATGCTGATATTCAGAGATATTCCCCCAAAACCATGTTTAGAGTGCTTCATAGAACCTCCAGCCAAAGCTCCGTTTAAATGTCAGCCGAATCATCCCTTCAGATTGTTTCATTTCCTGCTAATCTGAACATATTGCTTTTGTGCATTTGCAGTAATACTCAGCTACAAGAGACATTATTTTGGAGTACTCTTTTATAGTTTAACTTCAATTTGATGAATTCAAACTGTAGTTTCTTTGTTTTGATGTTGGTGCCAGTGTTTGCTGAGCTTCTTTGCACACCTCGCCTCTTCTTCTGTGACTGTGAGTCAGACCAGGTGTTGCCTTGGACTCACATCTGAATATTAGCAGTCATTTGTAATCAGTTCCAGCGTCAGTCTTTTATCATCTACAAATATTCCTACAGTAAGGACAATCCTGTCCAAACATGATCTTGAACAGTGAATCCAGAAAGGCAACATGAGAAGTCTTTCTTTGTATGAATGAACTTTCTACAACACTGAGGGCTCGTGCCTGTTCTATTCTTCTTTGAACATCTCATTTGAATGAAATGGTGTATTCATAAGTACGGCCCAGGTGTTACTGATAACACTAACGATGGCTCGGCTGTATCACGTGTCTCAGCAGGCCGTGGCAGAAGTTTCCATAAACGTATTTTTATGCGCATTTTGAATAATCACAGTTAAGTTTTAAGTGTATGCTCGCTTGAGGTGCTTTCTGCTTTGTTGAAAGGGAGTTAGGCTACATTCCAAAACGCATAGTGTTCTACTTTTAGTATGTACTGCAGCCGTTACAAAGTGCATACTGTTGCCTGACACACACTGTGAACCTCTTGCTTACACAGTATATGCATTGTGCAAAGGATTGTGGGTTTGTATGCTAGCTTGCATCATGCACAATGTGACAGGATGCAGTGGTATATCCTGGTATTTTTGACAAACTGCATTTAATATACTTTATATGGGGAAATACAGGGTGTGTTCCAATACTCATACAGTCAAGTATGCCAGAACAACATTTCAATCAGGAGAAGTCTCTTTGTTGAAAGAACATTTATTGACACGTCATATGATAAATGTTAAGTCTTTGGCGATTCGACTCCGATCCTGAAATGGTATATCTAAAAGGGGGAAATGCAGCCGTGAGCATATAGGGAACCCCCGCCCGCCCGCCCCCCCCTCAGTGTTACAGGGTCCAGTGCCCCTGTAACACTGAGCTTGGACCCCCCTCCAAAAGAAGAAACCTTGATAATGCAATTTGTGAGAGTGTTGTGGCAAAGACTGAGCCGGCCCAAAGCTAACAGGAGTGTGGTTTTTTCAATAAAGTCATTTAGGAACATTGTAACGTTATTGAAACTAATTCTGTTACTACAAACACCAACACAATTAAATAAATAAAATGAATGTTATGCATGTTTTTATACTGAACTAAAACTGCTGTACTCTTCAACACGGTCTTTGTTCCCCATTAAATAAGCCCCTCATTAAATAACTGGCCCAAGTTTTTTGCAATTATTGTTGCATGATTTTCTTAGCATTTAAAGCAACTTTGCAACACAAAAGTCTGTTGACTCTTCAGAGTGATTTCCTGTGCTGTTGGAGGCATGTCTGAGTCCTCATCCCGCGCAGCAGCATTGATTCCGCCCCCCCGAGGGGCACCGACGGGCTCCGAGGGGCACCGACGGGCTCCGAGGGGCCCCAGACTCACAGATAAGCCCATCAGCCATTACCGGGTTCCTCCTTCAGACCTATTAGGTCTTGCAAGGACTTCAAACATCAATTTGTTCTGCAAATAGCCCATTCAATGTGTGGCTGCCAAAGAGAGACACCTCTCTGCAGTAATTGAATCTTCAAAGGGACATTTTGCTCTATTTCTGTCAGGTATTAGAGTGATGAATAGCAAACGGTCATCTGAACAGAAAGAGAGGATACATGTTTATCCATGTTCAGCTAGACCCTCATCATGCACCTTGATGAGTGCACGGCTGGAAACTGAGTGGATCTTGAAAAATGTTCAGAGGTAAGGCAGACGAGGGGTTCAGGGGGGGGGGGGGGGAAATCAGGAAAGCAATACAAGATAGAAATACACTCAAATAAACAAAAACTTAAGTGTAACCGACTAGATTCAGAGGCTATAAAATGAATTTAAGGAGCCGCTTGAATCTTCAATATTTTTATTAATTAAATACACCATACTGGAGCAAATGTCTCGGAAAGTATCACAAATAAATTCTCTTTCATTCAGCATTTATATGTTGGTGATGATCTCTACATTACTGACTATGAGCACATTTCTTCTGTTGCCATGGGTTGAGTCTGGAGGGGGGGGGGGTGGAGTGCGGAGGGTCAGATGTACTGTAGCCACGCCTGGACAACGACATTAACATGCATACTGTACATACATGGTAGTTTACAAATACACCAAGTGTTCATGATTTGTTTTCCACAAAAAGCCACAGATTTTTTTAAAACCCCATCTTTTTCTATATACCACCAAAGAAAAGAAAAAACACATTCCCCTTTGACAACACTTAAAATATATAAAGTGGTAACACCATGTTTTGGGGAAATCAGGATAGAAAAGGAAGAGAGGAAAAAATGGAAAAGGTCCCAGGTTTCCCCCGAAATGTCTTTAAACAAATATGCAGAGTTTATAAAGCCTGCATCTCTTCTCTTCATTAGTCTGTTTCTCAACATCTCTCGTGTGTTGGATCCTTTTCTCTACAGTGAGAGTCCCCTTGGATTCTCTTTCTTTTATTCCAAGGTAGTGGAGTCCTCAGAGTCCTAGATTCAGGTGCATTAAGTGCAAGTGTCCGCCCGTATCTACGGAGAAGCCGAGGTTGAAGCTGGGCTCTGGGCAGCAGAAATCAAAGTCATGTAACTGGTAGGATGGGTGGAGGACTCCTCGGGGGGGGGGGGGGCAGAGGGCCTGGAGCACAGCTAAAAGGCTGGGCTGCTGGTCCACGCTGTCTCTGTGACATGAGTGAGGGCTCAAATGAAGGCACACTTCCTGCTTCCTGCTCAGCTCCCGCCTAACACACCTGGATAGTGAGAGATCAAAGATAAGACATTTTAGAATGGTGCGCCGTCATTAGTTCACATAATGACATGAATCTTTCACCCTGATAAATCAGCTTCCCCCAGTGTTTCATTTATTGATCAGCCAGGCTTTGAAACCCATCTGGTGTCCCATTTACTTTGCATTAACTTAAAAGAGCATCCATGACGCCATTCTCTTTGGTATAATTATAACGGCGCTCTGCCTGGCACACAGAAACACTTTCTTTTTCTTCTTTATGATTCTTAGGGGCGATTTACTTTTCCCTTCATCCCTCAAATCACTAGGAGGGCTCCAGTCTATTAGTAATTGCAAACTCCTACTTGGGGGCTAATTAAAGTGACTGACGCTGGGAGGGTCTCGCTCCCCTGGGTCAAAGAAGCTCTGTGTGAGAGAGGTAATGTGTGTGTTCTGAACAAAGAGATTAGGAAGAAAGCTTAATAAATGAGCATCAAATGTCCCACGCCATGGATGCGGACAACACCAATTATGTTACGGCAAAATCGCACATAATCAAAACAACGGTCAGGAGATAACCCCCGTGTTTCCGTGTGAGCGGTGACTGCTTCATCTGCTCCGTGCTGAACCAGCCTGTGTTTCTACAGGCAGTGTGTGGAGGACACGGGCTGCGTATTGATTCAGTGTTATCATCGTGGAAGTCAGGCTGATGCCGGGCTATCAGAGCAGCGCTTTAGCAGCAGAAGTGATGTTTGTGTGATGCAGCTCTCCTTCTTTCACTCAGGCAGATAACAAAGCATCCTGAGACGGTTCCCGCTGAGCGGTGTGTCTGTTTATTTAATAATTCTCTCTCTGCTATAATTAAAGCACCGGGGCCAATATTCAGATTGCATTTAAGCATCAATAATTCAGCCGTTTTCACTACAATTGATGTTAGCGCATAAATAAACAATGAGGCCTCATATTTACTACACCAGCCATGCTACAAGAGACATTGGGGGGGGGGGGGGGGGGGAGTAAGGACTTAAACAGACATTTAAAATTAAGCTAGATAATGCAACGGCTTTCAATTTAAATGTGAGGAGCTCTAAGAGCTCTAAGAGCTGATTTGTAGAAGTGACAAGCCCTTAAAAGGCCTGTGACGTGGAGGGGGGGAGGGAAGCGGGGGGGCTTAATGGAGTTCTACCTCTCCTCTACTCACAAAACCACTCAAGGTGAAATGCATGCTCCCAACAATATAATTCCTCTTTCAGTCAGACTCTGACACACTCCAAACACCCTCCATATCTGTGTGTGCTGTGTGTGCAGACAAGGTATCAATAAAGCTCTTGTTGTGAGGCAGAAATGATTATATCTCCTGCGGCAGAATGAAGCTATCCTGAAGAATGAAGTTATCCTTCGTATATGATTAGGCCTTCTGTTTTGCTTTCACTGGAGGCATCTAGATGAAATCAGGGAAGCCATGGTGACAGCTCTCATGATATACTGCTGCTGCAGCCGCTGTCTGTGTTCCACCTCGGGCCTGGATACTGACTTTGGCCTTGGAGGAATAACTTAGCCCAGGTGATCCCAGCCTTGTTGATAAGGAAGTCAGATGCTGTTTTAAACACTGTGTATTAATGGCATCCTGTCATTTTTCAGCAGTAGTTATTGTGGATCTGGATGGAAAATAAATTCAAGATGACTCAAATATGTTTCTGCTTATAAAAGAGCGTGTGTGGGAACAGCAGTACAGAATAAAAAAATGTTCACATGTTTTGTGCCGACGGTTACTACTGACTTTCTGTGTATCCTCCAAGAAGAATGATGGAAAAATCCATTGGCTGTCTAAAAATAAAATTCATCGTTGCTCGGAGAGATTTAGTATCTGCTGCGTGCCTCGCAGTGAAGTTGAACATCAATGTAAACAGAGTGAAAAATGCCACCATGACAATTACAGATGTTTTTTCTTTTCCTGCTAATGACTCCCGCTGACTGATGGCATCTTTTACTACTCCTTAACTCTGAAGTTATGATCCTTCTGCTCATTTCAATACTTTGAAAAAGAAGCATAAAGAGCGCTCTCCATCAGCAGACAGTGGGTGTTTCTCAATGTCGAAGAAGGCTCCTCCAGAGCCACTATTACAAGGATGCTACGTCATTGAGTGAACCGAAGGACTGTTCCAATGTCGAGGATCCTTGGAATCCTACCGAGGCCGTGCCCTTCGTTGCGGGAAATTTCCAGGCTGCACATGAGTATCCTCCGCCGTCTTAAAATCCCCACAATGCTTTGCGCACGGACCAATTTCCCAAATCGTTGGCGGAAATCGCGCTCCATTTAAGGCGGGGCCTCGCATATGACGCACACCTGCACACCTGTTAGCCTGCTCCACCATTCTTCGTTTTCCGAGGCTAGGAAGGATTCTTGCCTCGCTTCTGAAGGACCTAACTCGGAAGACATGTGCTACCAAGGAAGCGTCCTCGACATTGAGAAACACCCAGTGTGTGTGGGGGGGTCTTACCTTCTGGTCGGGCAGTAGTGGGTTCGTCTGCAGTGAACTCAAATGTCCGTTGATGAGTGCTGTGGGTCTGTCGTGTTCGCAGAACAGGCTGCCGTTGATGTAGTGGAACCGGTCCCCGGGGACCAGCCGGTTCCGGCAGGTGGAACACGTGAAACACTGCGAGGGGGGGGGCAGAGAGACAAGCGTTCACTAGCAGGCCCCAGTGCTCAATCCTATTATGCAATAACACCTTGTGAGCGCAGACATAGGTGTTTGCAAGTGTCGGTGCGGGTTGAAGGTGGATAATACAGGCACAATTAATAAAGTAAATACCCAACGTGTGAATCTAAAACCTTGCACGCTTAAAAATGGTGGTTGCTAACAAGAAGTGGTTATGAGGTGCATGTATCATAACATTGGAAATCAGACTCCAATGGAAAAACCCCACTGATGTTGTCAAGGAAACCAGGGCATTGCTAACTATGAAGATTGGCCTTCAAAAATCCGTCATTTCTTGACCTCGTATCTATACGAAGCCAAACTGATGTTATTGACAAGCATCTTCACACTCCCATACAGTAGGTGGCGGTATGAACCTTTATAAAAGGACCTTTATATTTGTTAGTGATCCGCCAATAAACATAGAGAAAAAGAAAAACACAGCCAAACAATAGTGAGTCAGTTAGGTCAGAGCTATGGACTACAAAAAGAAGTTTGCTTGGCTATGAAAAGCCAGCAATAATTGTTTACTGTATTGGCTACACAAATGCTATAAAATACACTGGTCATCTCAATCCAGTGCAATGTTATCTATCCCTGTAAAGGCAATAGTGAGTCAGATCAGCAGTAATCACAGGCCTTTTTTCTAAAAAGATCTGTATAGCATTCTTACGTTGCAGTTTAAAACTTGATAACGGGGGTTTACCTTGAGGTGGTACACGTTGCCCTGCGCCCTCATCACCAGCTCACTGGCTGGAATGGACTGACCACAAGCGCTGCAAGCTCCGCTGTTTCCAAATAATCTGAGAAAAAAAGAAAGGTGTTACTACAGAGCCACTGTAGGCATCCTCACAGACTTGTGAATGGACTGTGGCGTCCACACTTGTGTCCGTTCAGTATGTGAATGAAGAGGAAACTAAGTTCAATGCAAAGTTCAATATTCCCCAGCTGCATTTCTTACAGGAAGGGAAAACATACCGGGGGAAAAAGAAATAGAACATCATCACTTTATCGACAGAGAAATGAATCCTGTACAACTCCACGAGCATCTAGCTCTGAAACGGCATATTACTTTTGCTGCACATTTTTTTGCAACCTAATAATAACCTGGAACATAAGCAATCAGGACCTAAGAGGATTTGATTGTACATCCAGGCGGAGACGTAGTGCTTTTGCCATTAGGACGCCTGTGAATGCTCTGTCAGTGCCGTGTTTCCATTAGAAACCAGTAGCTACTCGGGTTGATATATAATGTGCATGGGTTAACCTTTTCAATCATGGTGTCAACACTTTAGATTTGCTTCTGCTCATCTCTTTCGTCCCTAACCTTCTCCCTCTCTCTCTCCCCCTGCCTCTTGATAATGAAATGCTTGCTCCAGCTTCCCTTCTATCTTCCTTCTGAGTCCACAATTTAGATTACTTCATCTCGGTGAGCAGCAAACTGAATGAAATTTCGATTTGAGCAGAAAGTAATTTACTGGGATCTGGACCCATTTGTCATCATATCTCACCGGGTGTTTGCTCTATCACTGCACTTTTCCTAAGCAATCAAATAAGACCACGGCATCTGACATGCTCCGGAGAGAAGGGGAGAGAGGGATGGAAACAGAAAAGGGATTGGGGGAGTGGTTAACATCGGTGCATCAGATACAACGTGTTTGGCTTAGAAGAAAGTAACCAGAAACAGATAGTGTAGTGTTGTAAGACTTACATTTTTTCTGTTGAGACATTCTCGAGGACAGTTTTATGAAAAGTATTTAGCAAATTCAAAAAGACACGGAGCGAGGGAATACATGCTTCTACCATTCCGACCGTAACCCAAGCAGTTGTTAGATATATTGACGAACAAACAAGTCAGAGCTCTCTGCAAAGGGACACAGAAATGGCTTTCATTAAGAGAGCCTAGGCAGAAACAAATTCTGTCTCGGCATCATTTGGAATGGCTCCATCAAAACTCAATTTCAGAAACTAATTAACTGGAGACTGTTGTCACAACACTGCCAACTCTCGCTTTCACTGGGACGAGCGTGAGCGTGGAAATGAACGTATATCGCTTTAAGACTTGTGCAATCTGTGGAGAAACAAAACGACACCCTCCCGCAACGACATTTCTGCATATCAAAGCTGAGTTGTTTGAAAACTTTGCTAAAATGGAAAATATGTTTTCATATTTAAAATGTCATTCCTGGAAGAGGTTCCTTTGCGGGATTGCTTTTGAAAGTGGTCGAAACATGGCTATAGGAAGTGTTCACCATGGCCTTTTATATTTCACCACAGTGTGGAACCAATACCAGGTTCATTATTGTATCATATAGAATTTGATTTAAGGAGCTGAAGCCTTTAGGTGCTAAATGAAGCTGCTATATTGGTTTGAACTGGGGCTTTAATGGCCTCCTCTGCCAGTGACCTACAGCGCTGAGGTGAAGCAGACACCCTGGGTCAGAATAATTAAGGCCAAGGGACTCTTTAATTGCTGTGACACATCTGGTTTCAGCTTTTTCATGAAAAAAAAGAAAAGAAAAAAAAAAGAAATCAGTGGCTCTTACCATGTTTCTGGCTGGCTGACTTAATCTTGATGTTTCTGTTTCCTCGCTCCGTGTCTCTGACTTTGCTACGTGTTTGATTCAATTAAATAACACACAAACCCATTTGAAGCTGTCTGTTGTCTATATAGGCAACAACTATTGGATTTCATTTCAGCACTGACTGCTAGGTGAAATATAGCATGGCTTGCTGCTGCTAGGCTGTCTGGTAAATGCAGACCTCATTCACCAAGGCCTTTGAGTAGGGTAAAATTACCCCACAACAATGATTTCTGCAACACAGTCCATTAAAAATGCCTCTCTACATCAGCAGCCAAAGCACCTTAAAAGCACTAGGCCATATTGATACTGAAGCGGGGCTTTGCATAATGGCAAGAGCTGCATTAGAGAAAAGGGTGGAGGGGCCGGGGTGGGGAGATTGCTAGGATGAGGGAGGGCGCGCGCGTGGATCTGTGTTGTGCATGTGTTTTGGGAACAGGGGGATGGGGAAATGTGTGTGTGTGTGTGTGTGTGTAGGGGTGGAGGGTGGGTGGTGATGGGGGATCAGCCAAATTACACTTGGTTAATTCAGAGTAACAGATCTGGCCCCAAGTGAATTGAAGGCCTTGAATTAATTCTGTTATGACAAATCAAGATAAACGTTTCCCCTAAATTGCATGCGATTTAATTAATTTCTGAGATCCCGTTTTTTTTCCTGGCCTAATAGTTCACATTCTCTTGTGCTGTCATAGTGCTTGAGTGGGCAGACTTCAAAGTGATATTAAATAACCAACTATTAGATTTACCTCACACGTTCTATTGGAAAAGTGCCATTTAATTACCTAGGCTTATTCAATTAAGGGGACAGCATTCTCCCTGAATCCAGCAGCCACAAGTACATTAATTCTCCCTCTACTAGCAGCCCACAGAAATAATATCACCGCAAGCTTAAAACAACATGATCCCTGCAGCTAAAGCAACTTTGGCTTAAAGTTTGACATTAAAGCTTTTGGTGGCAGCGCTGCATGAAAACAGAGATGCTGCTTGTCATCTGATGTGTGTTCGTCCTTTTGATGGATGGGAGATGGGTATCATCCCAGGCCAGGCTTACATCCCCTTATAGCTGTGATGTGATTCGACTTCTGATCAATATAAGCATTTCCTTATCAGCTGCATTGATAGAAGTTTAGAGCTTAAAATGTATGTTGTTTGGGCAGTATAGCAGTCTATTACAAAATGGGTCTGGCCCTTTAAGATGAGCGGGGAAACAGCGGCAAATGGCCTTCGCAATAATCCCTCTTCTCTATCTGTCTTTCTCTCTTGCTCTCTCTCAAAAGCCAATTTGGTTAATTAAATGTTTTGTTTGCAGTGTGGCTCTCATTCATTTCGGACACGTCATTGGGAGCGGATACAAGCCAGGGACCAGATCTCATTAGATAAAACCCATCAGGACTAAAGGAAATGGAGGGGGACTATAATTAAAGCATTTAATTGTGTAGACTCACTGTCAGATGTTTTCTTCCCCCGCTCCTATCTTTATCTCTGCAGAGATCTCGTGGTTCCATAATATGCGTTTTAGCTCTTCCAGTGAGCATACTCTCATTACAAGTGGAAAGGTGTGCACATTTTACCCCCTTCCAATTGTAATTAGGTTATAGTCCCATAATGAATGGAGTACCCCATTGACTCCCTCTTTATGAGATGGGTGAGTGAGAGCGCACAGGCACACTTTAGATTCAGAGTGATTTAAATAGCATGTTCACGTTGACTTCAGTGAAATCATTAGTTCCAAATAAATCAAACTCACATTCACAATTTGACATATATTCTAACTTGTGAAAACAGAAACATTTAACAAAAAAACATTGCTTTTAAAGTGTTAAAGAATAATAGTAAAAAAACAGTACATTAATAGGGTTGATATTAATACCATTCTTGCGCCCCAGGGTGGTCCAAGAAGTATTTGAACTTTCAGTAAACTGTGCCGTCACAGCACACTGCTCTACATTACCAGGATGAGTGTCACCAATAAGCTCTGGTTGGGTGTCTGGATCACCTACTAGAATATTTAAAAAGGCTCTCTTTGCTAATTAAAATGGTGTTTTTCTGTTACATAAAAACAACAAATAAAAAGAGAATCTGTACCGGACAGGAACACTCCACATGTGTCTCGCAGAGCTAATCTTATAAGGGCAAGTGTCCTTCAGTTGACCATGAGCAGCAGACAGACATGCAGATGTCTTCTGCTCTGTCAACAGCAGTGAGTTTAGGGACACTTCCACCAGGAGACTCTGATGAGCCCTGATCATGGTACGAACATTTGAGACACATGTTCTGCTGAAAAACAAGCAACCTTGCTGATCATTGCATGAGTTGCCTCATTTTGTCTTTTTATAACTTCATTTACTATTTATGTTTTTTTAAATATTTGAGGACTTTTTTAAGTCAATTTGTGAAATGAATTATCTTAAGTATAAAGTCAATGATAATCCACTGAACACGAGAGGTAATGTAAATAAATAGCCTTTCCTAATATTCCATGTTGTCATGCACGTTCCTCTTTTTAACGGCACAGCTCTGCATCTTTTAAATGTAATTCTGCTGTACTGCACATTTGAAGATTTTCAAAAGAAAATTGTCATTGTTGTTTTTACTTTTGTGTATTTTAATATATTTCTTGTAAACATTTATTTTTATAATTTGAATACATTTGTTCTTTTTTTACAACTTAATTCCTCCTACTGTGTTCATGTATGCACCATTACACTCCAAAGCAAATTCCTTGTATGTGTAAATCTATTTGGCAATAAACCTGGTTCTGATAGTGATAATGGAAGTGCTTTTCTCACCTGATGTAGTCGTTTCTGCAGAGGATCATGCCGCTTTTTGTGTAGCACGACGTGCCGATTTCTCCCAGCTGGGCCTGGCAGCAGGAGCACTTGAGGCATCGGCTGTGCCAGTAGCTGTCCATGGTGTAGAGGAGGAAGCGGTCTGCGATTTTGCCCCCGCACCCTGCGCACCGCTTCCAGGACAGAGAACCTGCGCCCACCGGCGGGGGCTGGCTGCTGCCTCCGGGATTAACCATTGTCCCTGAAAACACACAGAAAATGATGTTGACAGTCTGCACCCAAGAAGTTGCTGTTCATACTTTTTTTTTACCAGACAAGTATTGTTTTGTATACAATAGGGTCAGGACCTGGGATGGGCTTTAGGGCTGTGCCAGATACTTTAACAACAAGGTAATACGATCATGTACGCCACAAGTGAATTGATCAAATATCACATTTGAAAGTCCAGCCCCTTGAACATCATGTCAAATCAGATTGCAAATCGTACTAAAATAAATCTCATAAAGGGAAGAGTTCTGAGTCCTGTTCTGCTACAACAGAGCCACGAGTCATTTAGTGAACTAATCTGCCCTTGATCTCTGTCTCGGTCTCCCTGTGCTGTTGCTTCATTGGACCTCTCATGGTGAAAGACTGTTACTGTTCACCCCAGGAGCCAAAGGAACAATTATGCAGCATTTGCTTTTGCTGAGCTGTCCTAAGAAAGTGTAAATAGCACTTCACCACACAATCCCTCACCCTATTGCAGTTTGAATAGCTGGGAGGTGGTTATGGGCAAAACACAAAGGAATACTATATGAAAAGCCTGGAGCAGCCTCAGAGTGACATGTGAAACTGTTTGGCTTGTTGGCTCTGTGTTGACCAACACTTGATGCTTGCAGGCCTTTTGACCTGAGCGATGAAGATGATCCGCCCTGCAGCTAAAAAAAACAACAATATTTAACAGCACCTTAATAGGCAACATGGCCCTGATATACCCTCCTGTAATGACGCCAAGTGTTCTAATCTAATGCAATGCAGGCATTTGTTTCACCCACAAAATTAATGTGGGCTCTTTCAAATGTAATCCCCTCCAATTTGGTGAGGCAGACTACATGCCTGGATAAAGCCAAATCTTTGTTGAAAGGCAGGTAGGCTAATTAGAGTTGGGGAGAGGGGGGAGAGGGGGGGGTGCACACAGAAAAGCATTCAGTAAGCCCATTAGCGATGGCTCTTAGGGACAAACCACAGTACCTTAGTGCTGATTAAATCTAAAAGGAGATGAATCAAAAAGCCGACCTGAAAGTGACTCCCTGGATAAACAAGACGGACCATCGTCAAGTTTCATTCAGAGAGGGGAGATGGAGGGGACAGCAGGGGAAGAGAGGAGGGGGGTGGCTTTTAACTTAAATGGGCTAACTCAAGTAATTACACGGGCAGGCAATTTGGGCGCAGAGACCAAGTCATGGAAACACAACGAGAGGGAGGAGGAGGAAAAAAACACATCAGGCAGCCATGTGCTGAAACCGTCCTGTGCGTGCCTGCTGCTTTGAACGGAAAATAAAATAAATGTAAGCCTTACATTGGCGTTGTTACGTGGTAACTGCATTAATAGTGGATATGGAGGATGATAATGTCACACGAATCACAACACAGGCTATCATATCACACATCACCGCTACAATTCTTGAGAAAGAAAGATCAGACAAGGCTAGTTTCCAGAGTAAACTAGAAAGAATACAAACTGATATTTTAACCATGCGTCAATACTACCCACCTCGTGTATCTCTTTTCAGAGTAATGGCTGTAAAGTTAATGACTTGCAGGATTAGGCAGGTTAACAGGTAGACCACAACAGTCCCACAAAGTACAGGTAAAAAGCGGGTAGTCTCGCGGACGGCCGGCCTCCAGCTCCGCGCAACAGAGGGCTCGAGCTCGGATATTCACTGGCAACAAGCGGCGTGCGAGCAAATGGAGTTATCAGATAGTATTTCCACTGGAAGGTTCCCGTTTTACTGTTGCTGCTTTCGTGTTCTTGTTTTCACTGAAACAAAAGGAGTCCATTGCAAGACGTAATTAGAGGTCTGCGCTGTGCCGTAATGTCCTTCAGACGGAGTGTTTGGCAAAAGAAAGAGAAAGAAATAACACGGCTCGCGCTGAAGCTGAAGCTGAATCTGACTGTCCTCCGTCCGCTCTGGTCCCGTTAGCTGCTTGTTCTACATGTGTCGCTGACAGGAAGAAACCTCCAGTAAAACCCCTTTTAGCCGCGTGACGAAGGTCCCACGACAGCCAATCGGCGCGCAGTCCATTTAACAGGAATAACAAATCCAGCCAATCAGAGGGAGGAGAGATTGACTTTGACACGCAGCAGAGAGGGATGGAAACGGAGGTGAATAGATGGACCCGAGAGGTGAGAAAGAAACGGAGTGTCAAATGTACACTTTAAAATATTGAGAGATTACAAGACACCAAACAACGTTATTGCCATCTAAAAATCTTTAGCAGTGTGTTCAGCTGAAGTAGTTGCAACACTTAGGCGTATTTGTGTTTTTATTCTTTTGCTTTAATCGTCCATGAGATTCATTGGCTCTGTTAGCTGGATATTATTGTTATCCTATCAAAACTGATGGATTGCATGTTTGATTAGTTTCTTCTAAAAGCACATTGAATGTGTTCACAATTCTAGCTGCATGGCATCATCCAGTAAACTGCATTCATCTCACGTCTGAGTTTAATTAGTTGACATTCAATAACTACTTAGTTTACCGAGGGTGACTCCAACCTCTGGGAAATATCAGGGACTAATAGCTGCGTAGTGGCGCCACCGTCTGTCACTGAAAGTAATCGCATGCGGCCTGCTGTCGTTTACAACCTCATTAAGCCTCAGGTCATTGGTTTCAACACCTATTAAGGCTAATCTGCAAGACCTCGATTTGGCTGGGATCCTTTAATTCATTCAGTCTTGCAGTTTTTGTTCCCCCCCCCCCATCATGTGAGACTTGAAAGACAAGATAAACTGGAAGTGATTGCAACACCTTTTAATACAAATAATGCGGTGTGACATGTTTCCTCACATGATGTTGAAAGGGAATTCAGCTAAATAAAAGCTGAAGTGCTGCAGTGTAGCAGCCAAAAAACATTCTGTGAAAAACAAGTGACGTATTCAGTTTAAGAAAGTGTTGCTATTGGAGAAAAGTTGCCTGAGAGAAAGGTTGTTTGAGATTCACTGGGTTGAGCGGTTTTACATGACAAAACAGCTTGATTATAAGATGCCCCTGGCTTCATTAGAAAGACATCAGATTTATAAAGATTATCTTTTTCTTGACTTTAATTGTTTAATTATTCCTGCGGCTCCAAGGAGATTGTGCTGCATCAGGCTGATTTCCCTTTGGCAAAGCCAATGCTACTCCACCTTGGTTTGAGCCACACTCTCCTGACATCCTCATCAAGCCTCTCACTCAGCAGAACAAAAACCGCAGAAGATGGCAAAAGAATATCTTTTCCACCAAGGAATGATTAATTGATATAAATGATTAAAACAGAGGGAAATTATGAAATGAATTTGAAAGGGGGCCTCACAGGAAAAGCTTTGTTTGTTCCAGGCCTATTTTAATGAGCTTTTCATAACTGGGCAGGAGAAATTACTCTGCACGTTCTTTTTCTGGAGCTCTTTTGCAAAATAATTATGGCTTGTTGAAGTGAGGAGGATGAGGTGGAGGGGTCAGGGAGCTGTTTGGGGGAGAGGGTTAGGAGATGAGGAGGGAAGAGGGAAGGGGGGTGTTCCTGCAGAAATGTATCATCTCCTTCCTCCGCTGAGATCTCTCTGTCCTGTGGCAGTTTCCAAGCAGCTGCATTATGAAGCACACCAGATTAAAACGAAACAGCGGCACACAACAATGTGGCGGAACACTATTTCAATGTTTGAACAGGACAAGAGAGAGTCAGACGTGGCTCACCGTGTTGATACTCCCCACAGGGGTGATCTCACCGAGATGAAAAGGAGACCATGGTGCTTCATAATGAAGCTGCTTGCCCTGTGGGAAAAAGCAAGAAAACCACACTCAACATGGTGGTTAACTTCGGATTGGGATTCACTCTGTGTTATATTCTATGACACTGAGCCACAAAGAGGCCAATTTCAATCTACAAGTCTACACACCACAATCTTCTGACTAAACAACACGCAGGTCACCATAACTTATCCCATAACGTGATGCTATTTCGCAAACATTGTGTTGTTTACCGTAAAATAGCATCAAACTCCCTTTACTGTGTGTGTGTGTGTGTGTGTGTGTGTGTGTGTGTGTGTGTGTGTGT
>CALSBZ010046918.1:4357078-4388937 GCA_943591055.1 Gobionotothen gibberifrons
TTTTTTGACCGGAAGCTCAAGGAATTGCAGTCACAGAAAAATGTCATTGACACATTTAGCACTGTGAATACAAAGGCAACCGAAGCATCATACCGAGTGGCGTTACGGATAGCTAAGGCAGGTAAACCTCACAACATTGGTGAAACGTTACTCCTCCCTGCTGCTAAAGATATGGTTTCGGTAATGATGGGAGAAGCTGCTGCTGCCAAGCTAGATGCGGTCCCAATGTCTAACAATACCATCCACCGCCACGTAAGGACGTTTACATAACAAATAATAACAACAAATAATAACAAATAACAAATAATGACATTTACATATGACGCAGGCTTGCGTCATATGTAAATGGGGGGGGTGTGTTAACCAGATCTGTGTGTGTTGTGTTGTATTCTAAGTTAGCTCGGCTGAGCGAAAGGATGCACACAGTGCGGAGGAAAATAAACCATGCCCAAGAGCTAAACAGTTCATCATCTCCGTCTCAACTATTTCTCTCCCAGTGCAATGTACGAGGAAGCTGCCATCCTTAACCTCAACATGTTTAAAACATAAAGATAAAGAGGTTTTAAAAAAGCTATTGTTTAATGTTTTAAGGAGGTGACGCTCAGCCAATCAAAAAAGAGAAAGGTAGCGAAAACAGAGCATTTTATGACATTTTCTCTTACTGGACCTCTTTGAAATGCAATTGAATACCCCTGCATTATAGCAACAACAACAATAATAATAATAATAATAATAATAATAATAATAGCAATAATAATTGGGAGGGGGGGCGCGGCTGTGATTATGTTCTCTGAGGGGAGGCTCACCTTCCCAAACTTTGGGAACCCCTGATATAGAATATTGCAAACTACACCCTCAAAGACACACTTGACAAGAGTATACCTGAAATGTTAGGATTAAATCTTTGCCAAATAGTCGATGGGCAAAAAATGAAAAGTTGCTAAATTCTGTTTTAAACTTCACTGATCTGCCGTGGCTTTACAAACTTTTGCTGTGAAGCCAAAACAAATTTCAACCCACATAGCTTGTGGGGGTTCCAACAGATTCCAAAGAGACCAAATATGTCAAGCTGAGAATCCATTTATATTTGATGGACTGATGGAGCCATAAAAAAGTCTTTAGTTTGAATATTTCTCCCAGTGTAAACATCATTACTTCCAGATGATGAGGATTAAGAATGATACTGTCTCACATATATATATATATATATATATAATACATGGGGAGAACTGCATGTTGGAGACAACAGTGATTTAAACAAAAATTAGATGGAAAAACAAATATAAAGCTCCTAATTTTCCTCTATTTCTAAGTTAATAAATTAATGAAATTAAAACTTTTAAAAATGTATTCCTTCATGTTTCCATTTCACTAACATTTTTTTAACTTGCAAAGTAAAACCCTTTTACCTAGATGTTTTCTAAACAGGTATTAGTATAGTCACATTGTTGATCCAACAGATACTCTGTGCCTGCATTCTGTCCGTTGTTTGGCTCCATGTTAAACCAAGACTTCTCACTTCTTTCATCTACTGGGAAACGTATACAAAATAATGTGTGTTGATAATTTGCTTATTTCCCTGAAATGCATGTTTCCTATGACAGTGTTAGTGTCATGCCAAAAAAAAACATGAATAATTTCAACATTTTACCGTGAGAAATTAATAGTTATAACAAGATCTTTTACCACAATAGATCAAATATAATTTCATAGTATTTCTTTTTCTGACATGGCAGCAAAACACTCTTCTTCCTCTTTGCTGCAGACACTGTTTTTGCCTTTGTAAGATAAATAAAGTTTATCTAAATTTGAACGTTGAAATAATCACTAGCATTATTGCAGCATCACTGTAGTTAAAGCGCCCTGATGATCTGCTGATAATGATGCTGCGTTAGAAACAGGAATGATCTCAAACTCCGTCCTGCGTATTGAGCTCTATGACTGATGGCCTCCATAATCCATATATGGATTGCCCATGTTTCAATTTCTAGTTTGTATCCAGCAGCTTTCCTATTTCCTCCATATGGTCAGCACATAATTGAAAACACTTAGAGCAGTGACATTTTGGTCACCGTGTTCCTGATCCTGGAACAGCCAGTCCTCTGCACAGCTGCTGCGGTCTAATAGCATCCATTTGAAGAAAGTGTCCTTGATTAGGTTATTATCAAGATCATTTAGCGTTTCAATAAGAGAAGTGCTGGGAGGAGTGGCAGCAGTGTGGAGGTACATTGCTGTCCTCCGTCATTCAATTGGACTCTGATAGGTTCACATGCTCACCTCACGGAACGCATCTGACAATGAGGCTGCGGCGGAGGCAGGGGGTAAAGGGGGGGGGAGCGCTCTGCATTCAAGCGCTAATTAGAAAAATTAGATCTATGAAAGGCAGCAAGTGATCTAGGCCTTCAACCTACGTCTGTGTACCGCTGTAGCAGCACAAAGAGGAGGCAACAATAAGCACTGAGGAGGAGGGGGGGGATAAATAATTTAATCCATTATCTACTCTGCAAAGCTCATCAGCACTGCTACACAATGGCCACGATTGAATTGCTGATTGCATTTCTCTCCTACCCTCCAGGAGAAAATGCCCATGCTCCACTCTGCCAGCGCCACCAAGAGCAAGAGAGACGAGAGAGTCTCCACCAAGGTCAAACTACAATACAGCAATCTAATTAAGACCATCACACAGGTTCCTGTGCGGGGTCAGCCTCATATTGTCCATTATGTATTACATCATGTACTTCTACATGTAAATCATGGATGTGATGCTGTGATCTCCACGTCCACATTTCTAATTGATAAGAGTGTATCTATAAAAGGAGCCTGACCAGCAGGATGTATGTTCAGATTACTGCTCAGGTAAAGTGCTGTCTGTGATTTACAACGTGTACAAATACCGAGACTACAGGAATGGCTGTTTGACTCCTAGAACAACACACATGGGGAGTCCCAGCGACAGGCTCACATTGTGGGACATTTGCAGTTTAAAACATGTGGTTTACTGTGTGATTTCAAAATGAAACCAAACTACTTGGTTAGGTTTCAGAAAAGGTCACAGTTTGGGGAAAGCTAGTTTCAGAACATACGTACATATAAGTATTACATAACTTAGACACATAAATTGGATAAAAGTCCACTTCTTAACTTTTGATTTCACACAGACAGCAGCCTCCTGGGTGAAAGTACTGTTGTTTGTTGTTCATCCATCACAACCTCAAGGACACTCTATAACTCTGGGACTTTGTCGCTTTTTGTACTAAGTAACTTTACTTCTTCCCTTGCTTGCATCAATAGCCGCGTTCACACAGAGTACTTTGCTGTACTTAGTTCCCGGCACTTAATACCCCAGGGCACTAAGTACAGATCGCGTTCACAACGGAAATAATTTCCTGGGGGACGTCACTTCTTCTTCTGCTTTGGGTTTACTGGCAGGCCGCAAACAACTTCACGGCGTATACTGCCGCCGAAAATCCCCGGCCGGAAGTCCCCGGAGTTGGGGACTACCTTCCGAGTAAACGGCCAGAACGCCGACACCTCCTCATCTCCACCGCTCCCATGTTTTATTTTGTGTTGTCATAAGTTAGTCTCTCTGCGTTTCTGCGCTGGGCTAATGCTAATGCTAATAATGCAATGCGAGGATAATAAAATGGCGGCTCAACAAAACATTTCAGAGTTTTATGGGGCGTGGTTTGCAATCGCCCAGCCAATCAGAACTGGGGTACTTTTTTCCCCCAGGAAAGTACCTGCTCTCAGCAGGCGCTAAAAATGGGCTGAAAAGTTCCCGGAATTTTTTTGGTGTGAACGCGACATCAGGGGCACTAACGGAACTAAACGCGAAAAGTACGGGTGAAAAGTACTCTGTGTGAACGCGGCTATTAGCATTAATCCACCCATTAGACTCTCTAGATTAGAGGCTGTTGTGCATCAATAAATGCACATATGGGTTGAAATAGTTGCCTGAGAAAATAATCCATACATTTTGGGAGAGTGGCCAGGGCCCAAGAGTTCAAAACTTGTAATCCCTATCTGATCAGATCAGATTTAGATTTTGGGGAGTTCAAAACCAAAAAACAGGATTGGGATCACTTTGATATCCGATCAGATCATGAAATCCAATCCAAGCTTTAATCTGGATCAAATCTTCAAAACGGGGAGTTCAAACTGACAACACAGGATTGGGATCAGTTTGATCCCAAAAAACAGGATTATCCTGATCCCACCAGAGGGGTGGATTTCCAGTGGATTTCCAGAGCAAAATGTACTGTACAATTTATTTTAAAATATGTTTCAATATAAATAAGATGGCAAAGTTTGTTAACTGAAATAATACACCATGTTTAGCCTTCATGGCAAATCAATTTTATTTTTCATTTTTTGCTCACGTTTGTGGTGGCCTATTTTGTTTTCAACCAAATGTTGATGACATAAATGTTTATGCTCATAAAAGTATCACAACAAAGATTGTCAATCACAAATGTAATTTAGATTAAAGAAAAAATATCTTCAACAAAAAAAAATTCCATCATCTGTCATCACCTTTCAAACATCGTGACTCACATTCTCTGACGAACGCAAAAATCAAGTTAGTAGTTTTGAGTAAAACGTCTCGACAACTTTAAGGAAAAAGGATTCTGCCTGATCAAAAAGATTTGTACCCTATTTCCCAAGTTGCAACTGAGTTCACTATTCAGGTAACCACAGGCTAACTGTTGTATATATTTTGTTATCTTGTTGGGCAGAATATTTGTTTGCTTGGAGAGGCTTTGTAGATTTAAAAAAGGAACAGAAATAAGTCTGTAGGTCAACCCTTTGGATTTTTCAAATATCGTTAAGAGAAATGTAGCACTTATATTATATGAAATTATAATACATTGTCTGAAATGGCCCATGGCTGTTAACTTACTGGAAGCAGCGATCATCACTGTAAACTAGCTAGTTTTTTTGTTATTGTTCGCAGTACTCACAGCTAAATGAACCCAATAAACATTCTGATGGCATCAACAGAATAGTGGCAAAAACAAATGTATTACCAACCCAGTCTCACAAAAAAACGTGTAATAACTACGTTGGTCCACAACTTGGGGCGTAGTATTTCTACAAAGACGCCTCTGAAATTGTAAGATCCCTAGGTTTTTGTTCACCATTCATTCCAATGGCTGGCGTCTATGTCACGTGATCTTCAAATTTCTCCCTGCAGAAAAACAAAACATGGCCGAACTTTGTTTTATTCTCGGTGGAAAATGCCTATTTTAAGGTTAGTTTGGCCATTAAAATGCGTTTTGATGTCATTTGATGTTTGAGTTATTTCAGATTATGTGTGCAGTGGATGCACATGATCTTTACAGATGAAGCACTTCATTTCGGACTCCAGCTTACCTGTTCCTGCCTACGACCAGTTTCGAGGAAGGTCAAGCCCTCCCACTATTTTCCAAGAGGGCGTTGCCAGATTTTCAATTTCAGGTTTTCAATGATCCATTGCAGCTGGCTTCATTATAATTACATTTAATTATAACGGGGGCGGTCTCAAGTTAAGCTGGAGGCTTTCCCTTGAGCGAGGGCAGACCACTTACCAATCACTGCCCTTGCGTTTCAAACTGTCCGAAATTAAGTGCTTCATCTGTAGTTTGCTAGTTGTTACGAAGATTACTTCAGGAAAATGTGTCCATTCAACGTTTTCATTGTTACCAAGGTGGTTGCTAGGGACGCTGCTATCGATATTATTTCTGTTATGTTGTGTAACTGTTTAATGGTGTTATCTTTATTGCTACCCCCTTCCCCGTCAATGTATAGTGTTGGTCCACAGCGCAAACGTATTAATTTAACAAAAACGGCATCTAAAATTGTGGCATAGATACGTTATTTTCCCCTGGGCAATTCTCCATTTACTCAACAATAACACATAATTATCCTTGTGTTTATTTATTTGTTTGATTAATAAACACAAGTTGGAGTCCGTCAGGACCGAGGGTGGGAGCAGCTCATTTGCTTTAGAGAATATTACACCCGGAAGTAAGTATTCTCTCCGCTTCGCTTGACAAACCCCGTGATAGTCCTCAAGCTCTGTGATTGGATGTTTGAGTGCGCTCCGAGGGTTACGCCGAGCGTCGAACAGCACTTGAAATGGGATGGAACCACGGCAGACAGTCCAAAACTGGATTTGAAATTTATTTATTGATTGTTCAATACCTGACAAGGTCGGAGATGAAAAACTTGGGTCACAAGACATCTATCAATATGTGTGTATACCTCCACCATTAAACTGTCGTATTCTGCACATTTCTTATACTATCGACATACATATTATAAGAGTATAATACATACGTATAATATCAGTTAAAATAAGTGCTTCAACATAGTTAACATTGCTGGAGGTATGCACAAATATTGATAGATGTCTTGTAATGCACTGTTGAGGAACCTGCGACCCATGTTTTTCATTCATTCCATAACTACACCGTTTGTGTATATGATATGTCAATAAACCTTAGTAAATCTTGAAAGGGATGTGCAAAATAGTCATTATATACAGTCTTTAATTAACTATTAATAGAGAATAACGAGTAATGAATATACTTTATAGCAGGGGTGGGGAATCATTATCCTCTCAAGGGCCATTTCAATTTTTTCAACATCCTCCGAGGGCCGTACAAATTATTGACCTCTGCTTAAAAATACTAAAATCACAGCCCATTCATTTCGCCTTTCTTTCATGCTGTGCAAAGAAAAAACAACCTCTTAATCCAGAGATCTTACCATGACTGCGGTTGTGGCATGACCACCAAAACAGAAAGATATGGACACAAGATGTGTGCAAATGTATTTAGTTTCCTATACATGGGAACATGATTTAAGTCAGGGGGGACCTAACCTCCTCTAGGGGGGTCCCATTTTTTAAACGTTAAAGTTAAAAGCATCAATCTGGTGCACTTTGAGAGCAAAATGAAGAGATCTATGGATACATCTCTCAACATCCATATGAAACAGAACTGTAAACAGATTTTATTTTTCTATATGGATATTTTACAAATCACTCCCCTTTCAAACTGTATTCTTGTTTATTAACAATAATTTTTTTACTGTCATATAGTATTTTATACCCGTTTACTTTATTCTCTTGTGTTTTTATAACTATAATGATCATATAAAGATGTGCCTGTACCTCACTGGTTGTAGAAAAAGCTTCTTATATTCGTTAGCATAGCTAGCTAACCAGATGCTAATAACAACAAAGTTATTGACTGTATGATCAGTATGACAGATGAACAGATCACCACTGGGCTTTCAACTAAAGACACAGCCACGCAAAAACTGCGGCATGTGTACGGCTCCTTATGGGTACTGACATTTGTGAAGTCCCGGCCCGGAGTGGCGTTCTGGTGCTCTCCGGCAGCTCTAAACCCCTGTCAGACGAGACATATACCACATGATGACACGTTAGGCTCGTGTTGTGTTCAAGGACCCTGACCTTGGCCAGGAAAAACAGGCACTCGCTTGTTTAATTATTTTGTGGTCTAGAGTTCTTAATTTTTTACGTTTGTTTATAAATTACCTCGAGGGCCGTACCAAATGGTCTCGCGGGCCGTATAAGGCCCAGGGGCCGGAGGTTCCCCACCCCTGCTTTATAGGGATCGTATTAATATCTAATAATAAAAATAATGAAATTCAATAACATGCTTTAACCACTAGGTGTCCCTTTATATCAGCTGTGCACCTTTATGGTGTAAATACAGCCTATCTACCAATTGGATCAAATATAAAAGTCAGCCGAATTAGTGTTGATACTGCAAGGAGACTTATTGTGTGAAAATAAATGTAAGATGTTTAATTGCTCATATATTTATGATCCACGTCACGTTTTCTGTTTTGGCAGCAGTTCCTCATGTTTGTCTAGAAGTCTTCTCATCAGGGCTCTATAAATAGAGAACTACGGCAGATACAGTATGTAATATTTAATGCAGCCGAACCGTGTATTACAATGCCGTTATGCGATGACTTTCAAAGAGAAATGCAAGCACACTCGGAATAAAGTATTATTTTATTTTAAAAAAATGTTTTCGGTCTGTTTCCGGTATTTGTTTATGACGATGTGATGTGAGATGTGAGACTGGGTTGGAGAATTGCACAGGGGAAAATAACGTATCTATGCCGCATTATGCCACAATGCAGATTTTGTTAAACTAATACGTTTGTGCTGTGGACCAACACTATACATTGACAGGGAAGTGGGTAGCAATAAAGATAACACCATTAAACAGTTACACAACATAACAGAAATAATATCGATAGCAGCGTCCCTAGCAACCACCTTGGTAACAATGAAAACGTTGTATGGACACAAATTCCTGAAGTAATCTTCGTAATAACTAGCAAACTAAAGATCATGTACATCCACTGCACACATAATCTGAAAAAACAACTCATATTTCTCGCATCAAATGACATCAAAACGCATTTTAATGGCCAATCTAACCTTAAAATAGGCATTTTCCACCGAGAATAAAACGAAGTTCGGCCATGTTTTTTATTTCTGCAGGGAGAAATTTGAAGATCACGTGAAAACTAAAATATGTGCCAGCATTACAAATACACAGAGATGAAGATTTCATATAGGAGCCCTTATTATTCCTCAACCAGACTTTGTCTGAGGAGCAGCATCACAATAATTCATGTAAAAATAAAAAACATTATCACATTCATCACCATTCGCCAGCCATTGGAATGAATGGTGAAAAAAAACGTTTTTGTAAAAATACTACGTCCCAAGTTGTGGACCAAGGTAGTTATTACACGTTTTTTTGTGAGACTGGGTTGGTATTACTTACATTTGTATTGTGCTGTGTTCACTGGACAGCCACCGTTAATGAAACCTTCCCTTACACTGCGTAGCCCTAATGGCGGCCATTCAAGCGCTCCACACTTAACTGTTAACAGTCATGAGTACCCATAGTGCACTGTATCTTCCACACTTGTAAGAGTGAATGCAACTATGCACTCAAAACAGCAACAAAAGAACAGAGGAACACACACCGAGACAAAGCAGTAGTCCTGCTTAACGTAACTTTTCACATCATCAAATGTCAAAGAGTAACAGGGCAAGAAACCATTAATGGATGAATCTGGCAATGGTTTATGAGGATGATTGCTTCCATCACCCCGCCCCCCCCCCACCCTACACATCAACTGCAATCCATCATGTGCATCAGGCTCCAGTAAAAAAGGAATATCAGGATCACTTACTTGGCCCAGTGCCTCTGACATGCTGGCTTAATTTTACCTTCCATTTCAGTGTGGTGCATTTACATAAAACACAGAGAAAAGTAGTACACATAATGGTCCCCTCTGGCTAGGAGCTTTAAGGTCCTGTCCACAGTCCCAGTGAGGGGCAGTCAAGCTGCCTCTGCTCTGCTCTGTTAGTTTTATGGAGCAGTATTGAAACCACTTTGAGGTCAGCTAGCTGCAGAAACTGTGCTGGGTCTCCTATGGTCATGAGAGAGGGTCCAAAACGGATCCAGAGGGCCATTTCTGGCATTCCAGCCAACTTTCATTGACAAAAGGAGGTCATTACTCTGTGCAGAGCTTCAGCAATACCAGGATCAAATGCTCCATCAGGATGGCAGTGAGAGATGTGACCTATGTTCGGCCTGCTGGTGCCAAGGTTCAAGCCCTCTTGCAAAGGTGGTTCTTCAGGAAGAGGATTTCTGAAAAAGAAGAAAAAGCCCAAAATGTGCTTTTTCTCAACATGCTGCTATATGTGTACCCCATTTGCACACGCTGATTTCATTTGAGTGCTGTCATTATGCAAGTACAGCACAAATTGTCCAAGACCAAGTGAACTATTTATAGCTAGCCCGAGAGCCAAGTGTGCCTAATGGTGTAATTTGTATTGTTAATGGTAATGCACTATTAGTTTGTTCCATTTGGCTTTGCACAGGTGCATTAATGGGGCTTGGTGAACCGTCTCACTCCTGCTGAGCCTTTCTGAAGGGCCACGCCGCCCTCTGGTGGCTCACAGCAGAACAACGAGGCAGAAACCACTTCAAACACGAGCTGTAGTCAAGGTTAGGAGAGAGGCATGTTATTGAGAGAAAAGACAAACATTTTGTTGAATGGAGGAAATCAAGTAGCCTTATTGGGTCAGAAAGACCTAAAGAGTCCTTAAAAAAAAACGGAAGCGAGGCAACGCAACAAACAGTTCCCACAAATGTCAAACAACAAAGCAGGGCAGACTTTTGAAATATCGTGTTCCTAATTAACCTTCAAGCTCATCAGCCACAATCAATATAGAGTGCAGCCTTTTTTTCTAATTGAGATGAAGTAATTATCAGACTGTATTCATCTCGTTAATGAAACTATGTTCCAATATGCCTGCAGCTAAACTGTTAATTGAGTTCTATTCTCTGAGATGGGCGGCCTCTCCTTGTGTCCACAGCCACAAAGCGTCAAATGTGGGTTGGGGCCTTTGTGCTGGTTTTTTGTACTTAGGAACAGGCTGTGGACTGGTGGAGCGTGTGGGAGCGTGTGGGAGCCCCCCCCCCCCCCGACACTCTCCATCCCTCCTGTCTGTTCACCCATCAGAGAGTGGGTAATACCGCTGACTTCAGCAGATCATCTCGTCCCAGTCTGTTATTTCACGGTTTCAGTGGTTAAGTACTCCCTGTTGAGTAAGATATAGCGAGGCAATTATTCTGTAATTATGGAGCCAAGAGACGAGGAATGGAGTCATGAGGTTCTGGGCCTGAAGTCACTGCGAGACTGAACAAACTGAAACATTGAATTTGATTAAATATATTATGTCAACAGATTTCACATAACTGTATTAGGTTAGTTGAAAGCAATAATTGTAAGTTTAAATACAAAATATTAGGTTCAACTTAATATTATTGCTTTCAATTAACCTTATACAGTTATGTGAAATCTGTTGACATAATACATTTAATTAAAGTCAGCGGTTCAGTTTTCAGTGTGGGAGGACTCACTGTCCGTGTGCTGTATGACATCACATCTCCTGTCATAATCAACTTTAAAAACCAGTGGGACAAATAATAAAAAGGTATTTAATACTATATTCTGCCTCCACTAACACATCCATTAACCCAAAAAATGAAACGTTCAATATCAACAGACAATTAAAAATAAAGGGGTAGAGCACATAATGTGTACAGTCAATGTCATAGTCAACCCCTTGTGTTTTCTGAAAGGACAACCTACTTCAACAGAAACCCTACATTATAGTTTAGTTATCATATAGTCGATAGGCAGAAAATAGTTTTCTGATAATAAATGTTGACTTAGTAAATTAACTCTTTCGACTTCTGGGCCTTTTTTGAGTAGCATGAAGCTGCAGCGTCGGATACTGCAGTTTCAGGACCGCAGTCCTAGGACCCTAGTTTTTTGTGACACTGCCACCTAGCGAGTAGGAGACATGAATATGAACGACAACGCACAGAGGGTGAGTAATGTGAAGTGCTTTTAACAAATATACCAAGTCTGAACATCCTCTAATAAGCTCACTAAGCAAATATCAGTTCACAGAAATGTTATTTAATTTGTACAAGTGGCATGTTTGTATTGAACAGGTTATTTAACAGTGGAATACAACTATTTTAAACTATTGGAAAGCATTGAAAATGTGTGTGCATTAAGATGAACCATTAAGATGACATAAACATGAAGTCATGAACACTAACACAGCGTCCACACGGCGGCGTGCGTTGAAGCTTGCCAGCGGGCGTGTCTGAAACTCGACCAACAACCAATCACATGAATCTCCCGCCCCGGACACACAAGCACGTGGTTTGATTGGCTAGAGCTTGTACTGGCATGATTTGATTGGCTGACGCTTCCGTCGAAGCTTCAAAAGTTGAACATTGCTCAACTTTTGAAGCGAGCAAGGCGAGCAACGCGAGGCGTGACATCACCCCATTCAAAGTGAATGGGCAGAAGCGTTGAAGCTTCAACGCACGCCGCCGTGTAGACAAGCCGTAACCCAGACATTAGTTGTCTAACTTGAACCTAGCTAAGACACTTGTAGCCTGTCTCTGCTGACGCACAATAAAGGGAATGTCAACACAGACACCTGTGAACCCGTATTCTGCTGTTCCTCAGCGCCGCTCCCCCTCCCTCCCGCTGAAATTATGAATGAAAAGCTTATAGTAATCATAGATAACACGGCAGGGTCCGCAACAGTTTGTTTTCATCTGATTTCAAATAAACAAAGTCTTGGTTTTTAGAATATTAAACTTGTTTCGCCAAATTCAGATGATAAATACAACTTTTAAGCTTGCTTGTGAAGGCATAATTACAAGCGGCAACTTAACGTCACAGCAGGCATAACAACAGCCGGTGTTTCTTGTGAGTGTTTCCCGGGAAACAAACACAATACACACAAACGCGTCACAGATTATTTCGCGGTATTTGGCTACTGAACGAAATCATGTACACAGCTCGCGACGTAACTAGGATCATCGGTATCAGTACTACAAGTACAAAAATCTAAAAATATTTTTTATTTTGATTAATTACGTTGTTTATAAATTAATCTGAGGGCCGCAAAAAGAGGAGGTGGGGGCCGCATGCGGCCCCTGGGCCGCCATTTGCCCATCCCTGCTCTAGATGATAGTAAAGGAGGTTTCAAACTTCCTTTCGATTAGGAACCATTGAGTCAGAACTGTGCTGTTCACTTTTTATGTTCAGTTTGTAAATGGAATGTGACAAAAGAGAAACAGGAACTGTGGTTCATATGAAAACACAAAAAAAGAGAAAACATGATTTGGGATTTAATTGAAAACGATTGTAAGAAAACATTGTAATAAAAGGCACCATCAGCTCTGCCCCTCCCCTGTAAACGCTGCACTCAAATTATTCTGAAGACCATCTCCTCATTATTACCGTCTCCTGCTCCTCACAGGCTCCATATCAGAGATGACATCATCTGTGTAATAAAAGACTGGTATGTGTTAAACGTGTCTTCAAATTGAGAACATCTCAGAGGAATAAAGAGAAATACTTGTCACGCACCAAAGTCTTATTTGTCACCATTTGGTCCAAAAACATGTTTCCTGCATGTTAATACGATATATATATATATATATATATATATTAGTGATATTAGTGATTCCGCCAGACCAGGGCTGAGAGGGCGTCCACCCCGAGAGCGGGGGGGGGGATTTTGAATTGAGCCGTCCCTTATAGATACTATCTTTTTACGTTAGGATCATTTGACTCGGCTCTCTTCATGTTACCACAGTTCACCACGGAGCCTCAGTTTCGCCGCTGCACCGCCGATGTCGGGGAATCAATACTCCGAAAAGAATCCCACCAGTCTCCTTTGCCCAGAGGGATGTCCTTGTCCTTTTTCCTTTTCGTCATTTCAAGCGATAACAACTCTTGATCTTCTCTCGAATTATAAAATGTTTTGGACGCCCTCGGCTCGAGTTCAGGGCGTTCCGAGCTGAATAATGGCGTCAAATGGCGTCAAATGGCGGCAAGACGCCCCCCCTGGCGGGATAAGCTGTTTGGGGTAGTGGAAAGCCCCCCCCCTCCCACTTCCTCCGGCTCTTAGCTGACTTTGGGGTAGATCTTCTCGTAGAAGAAGCTCTGAGCCAGGACATACAGCTCTCCGTCTTTCTCCCTGACGGCGTGAGCACGCACAAACTGAAACTGTTCCAGTGCAAACTCGTAAAACTCATTTTCCATTTTCCAGATGTCGGACTGCTGCAGCTTGGCGATTGTCTCTTTGCTGGGGGGCTTCTTTTCAGTGGTCTTTCGCAGATGGGACTTCTTGCCTGGAGGAACAGGAGGAGGGTTGATGTCAGATTAAAAAAAATCAGTAACATCCAAGCATATATGCTTTTATTCTTACAAAGCCAGAGTAAACTGAAGCATGGCTTCACGTCCCCCCCCCCTCCAGAGAGTGTTTGCTGCAGATGTGCCCCCCCCCCCCCGCTGGAGGCTCGTCTACGGCCTTTAGTCTACCGTCTTTCACTGTCTGACTGTCACACAATAAATGCTACTTTATTTACCCTGATGCATATTTCCCTATAAGTACAAATGTTTCAGCTTTAAAAAGATAATGTCTGACAATGCATTGTTATCAAAGTTTATATAATATTAAATAGGTGATGTTAGCATAGCTAAGCTAATCTGACTACTTGTTGTTATTACTTTTTGGCATAAGCTGTTTTCTTCAGACATATTTTGCAGACTTATTTTCATTATGATCCTACTTGTGATAGTCTGACATGATTACACCGGATAGCTGTTATAAACAAACCCCAGAAAAATGTGCGCTGCTCTCCAAAATGAGCAATGGTTAAAAGAAAAAGAGTGTCTCACGTATGCCTGGTTTATTTTTGCGTGACTTTATATGCGTGTGTTATACAAGTGTGTGGTCGCCTTCTTGTCACTTTGGAAGCCGAGCACGACTGCTTGTTAAAACTTTCTTCTCTTGGCCGTAGTCTCCATGAACTGTTTTTGCTCCGGTTAATCTGACCCAGACTCCGACATTACTCTCTTATGTATGCGGTTCTTGATTCTTCCCCAGCAGGTTGTTGGTTCTAAATACCAAGAGGTTTTCCGGGCCGAGAGCCGGCACCGCTGCGTTGGAAACAGAAGAACTGCTTCGCAATCGGCACCAGCTCCGAACTGGCCTGGTACCGCTTTGGTGGAAAAGGGGTTCACCCAATTCTGAACAGTTCGTCCTGGAGACCATGTGGACTTTTGCACCAAAGATAGTGAAATTAACCTCAAGGCGTTTCTGAGATAATGCATTCATGAGAATGTTACAAACCTAAAGTCATTATGACCTTTGAGCAACAAAATGAATTATACAGTTCTGTCAAAATTGACAAAATTCCCTCAAGGCGTTTCTGTAATATCACGTTCACAAGAAAGGGATGTAGGGAAGAACGTACAGATCTGACAACATGCCTGCAGCCGAGGCTTTGGCTTTCGTGGAGGCATCAACATGTTGGATAAGCGAGGCTGTGTGTGAGGTGTGTGTGTGGGGTGTGTGGGGTGTGTGGGGTGTGTGAGGTGTGTGGGGTGTGTGTTGCCCCTTTCACACCAACGCGGTTCCCATTCTAGCTCCGTGCTTGCGCTCTTCTGGTTCAGAACCGGTTTTTATTTTCAGCCCCCGTTTTGTTCACACCGCCCAGGTGACTGGTGCTGCCACGGCTGCGTCATGACGTCACCGTTTATGTCGCTGATTTTCTCCCCAACGGCGCTCACAACAACAACAATAGGGGACTGCGTCGGGTCGATGATCGTGTTGCTTTTAATCATACGAAGCCAGATTAAATTAAATAACTACTTCTCAACACTTACACTTTTCTCCAGAGAGCCGTGGTTCATTCTTTATTAATGTGTTTCAGCGGCATACCGACCGCTGCAGTGCTGCTCTTCCACCGGAGTTTATTCTCCCGTTAACTCACAGCAGCGTCCGCTGTAAAGTATTCACTGTCTGACTGTCACACAAGCAGCTCCCAAGTGAATGTGTTTCAGTATGAATTGAGGCTGTTTGGCATCACAACGCTGTTATTAAAGTTTCTCTGGTATAAAATGGGTGATGTTAGCATAGCAACCGAAGCTAAACTGACTATCTTGACTACTTGTTGCTATCCTATTGTGGCATAAGCCGTTTTCTACAGGCACATTTTACCGGTGTATTTTTCATTATGATTCTACTTGTGATAGTCGGACATGACAACCTGTGCAGCCCATGCATTGAATCCATCCGATAGCTGCTATAATACAAAACAAAACGTCTGCCTGCTTTCCACAATGATCAATAGGCGCTTTCACACCAAGTACTTTGCCGTACTTAGTTCATCAGAACTTAGTTCATGAGAACTCTTTAGTTCTGATGAACTAAAGAGCAGATCGCGTTCACACCGGAATAAGTTCCCTGAGGGAAGATTACGCAAATGAGCCGCTGACGTCACTTCTTCTTCTTCTGCTTTGGGTTTACTGGCAGGCCGCAAACAACTTCACGGCGTATACTGCCACCCGAAGTCCCCAGAGTTGGGGACAGCCTTCCGAGTAAATCGCCAGAAACGCCGACATCTCCGTTTGTGCACTGGGCTAATGCTAATGCTAATAATGCTAATGCGAGGAAAATGAAATGGCGGCTTCACAAAACCTTTTGGGAGTTTTACGGGGTGTGGATTGCAATCCGCCCAGCCAATCAGAAATGGGAACCTTTTTCTCCCATGAAAGTACCTGCTCTCTAGCAGGGACTGAAAAGGGGGTGAAAAGATTCTCATGAACTAAGTTTTAGTTCCGGCTTTTTTTGGTGTGAACGCAAGTTTTCGGAACTATATATCGGAACTATACTGGGAAAAGTACTCCGGTGTGAAAGCGCCTAATGATAGCGAACGGATGGTCAAAGTGTGTTTTTTTTATAAGTTTGTGGTTGCGTTCTAGTCACTTTGCTAAGCACTACTGCTTGTTACAACTTGTATTTGCCGTACTCGCCTAAACTGTTATTGCTCAGTTTGATCCCGCCCCTCAGGCTCTAGCTCCGAACCGGCCCTGGAACCGCGTTGGTGTGAAAGGGGCATGTGAGGGTGTGTGTGTGTGTGGGGTGTATGTGAGGTGTGTGTGAGGTGTGTGTGAGGTGTGTGTGGGGTGTGTGTGGGGTGTGTGTGAGGTGTGTGTGTGGGGTGTGTGTGAAGTGTGTGAGCTGCTACCTGTTCTGTAGAGCTCCGTGGCTCCCTTGAAGAAGCGAGGCAGCGCGGCCTCCAGGATCATGATGAAGTCCTCCAGCTCCTCAGTGACCCCCACCAGCAGGTATTCGTTCACCAGGTTGTACTTGGCCTGCTCCAGGGCCCATCTACTGCCGGCATCCCTGCAACAACAGCATAAAACATCTCTAACTCTGCAGGGAGAAGTCAATGATTCGCTGCTGAGAAATACTGCAATTTTCGGTTTCTATATTTGTGGTCAACATTAAACCAGATTGTAATAAGAGAAATCACGATCTTACGTTGATTATGCATTCACTGAATAAAATATAGTGTAATGCAGATGCTCAGCGTCTCTTTATTTACATTCAGTAAAGCAGCTGTACCTTCATTTCATAATGTTGTTTTAAATCACTATGGAAACAATGTGATGGGTGTTGCTCATTTTAAGAACTTTACAGAGAACTATAAGGGAGCGCAGACTTGTGTAAAGACCATCCACTATCGTAATGCTAGAGGGATCTCTAACTTGGATCTGCAGCTTAACAGAGCTTTATAATAATTTCAACTTTCACTTTTTTTTTGGCCAACAGCTGTTGACAGTTCTAAATTAATGATAATGCTGTACCTGCATCAACTGTGAATGTACAGAGATAGCAGTAGTAATTAACAGCCTCTTACCTAAACACTTACTTGCAGGTTGTTAAAAACACCTTGATTGTTTTATTTTTAAATCTCAGGCTTGCATTTGGAAAATAGCAAACAATAAAGTTGACAATTCTTTTTTCCGCTGTAATGCACAGCATCAAACTAACATTCTGTCACTCACCAGCACTCTGAATGGTGTCCGCAGAAGAAGGGGATCTGCAGCCACAGCTTCTCAGGAGCACAGTCCGACCCCCCCGATGACACACACTCATCAAAGGTCTGAGAAACAACACAAACACATTCTATCAATGATTCTGTGCAGTCTATCAAAGGGTCATGGGAAAAACAAGCTTATTTAAGTTATGGAGTGTGCACACCCAACAAGCACATTTTTTGTGAGGGTAAAAATGTAAAAACGTATGAAAAACATTCTTCTGATGCTGCATTGTGAAAGCCTTTGACAGCCTAATGTCAATGAATCAGAAACGGAAGAACATTTCATTTTAGCAGTCTGTGGACACCTGTCATCAATAATAAACATCCTAAATGTAGTTTACATTATTTTAAAGACACACAGTATGTGTAAATGACTGAGACATGACTGAGACAAAACAAGTGGAATGTATCGTGGCTCGTGTTGGGTGAGAGACTGTAAGAGAAGGTGGACTATTGCATTCAATGTTTATGTAAATTATTAATAACTTACTCAGGTTGCTGCTTTGTCACTTTTGGTAAACTGCTGACCCGTGGGTCAAACCGCTAACATTCACAGGGCATAAACAATAATTCCGGTATTTATGCCTAATTTAAGATGAGTCACTTTGGGTGTTGATTGCACAGCTACAATTTAAGCATAGCACTAACTGAAATGTTGTCGTCTTGCGGACAGACCTTATGAAGCATGATTCAGGAGTTTTTACAAACATGCATCATAATAGTAGTTATTTCGGCATCTTTTTCATCAATTTACTGCAAATTCCATCGCACAAAATATATTTATCTTGGATCCAAAGTACTGTATTGAAATATATTCATCCAGCTGCATGAAGAAACGCAAATAATCAGAAATAATCCCATGCCAAACTCTGAAGAGCTCTAAATAAACACCTTTTTGTCTCCTTGTTTCCTTCGTCGCAGCCCGGGTCTGTAGTTGTCTCCAAAGCGCAGGAAGTAGTAATACGACACCAGGCGCTCAATGGGGTCCCGTACCACGTTAATATACATTGGCTTAGCCTGCACTCCATATCTAAAGAAAAATAAAGGGGTTAACACTTTATTTGTATTGAACAGATACTTCAGGATTTCAAGCCTAAAAGACATCACATCATGAAACTGCCGTCTAATCTATTCTGCTTATTGCACTGAAGAAAGGCTTTTCCATCAGTGGAGCTACCAGACTGTCTCCTGCACCATTAGGATAAATACCTGTGATCACTGTAATGATAGTGTCAGGGAGATAAGGACAACAATGCTATTAATCAACACTAAAGCACACGTTAGCAATCAATACATGACCTCCCTTTCATCTGCTCTGCTAACTGTTGTAACTAATCTGGAAATGAATGCTATTACAGGAAATGAAGGGCTTTACTTGGAGAAGTCCAGATAAGCTACATGGCCGTGGTAGAAGCCCGGCTTCATCACTCTCCAGGAGGTGACGTTCCTGACAAAGCGCACCTGTTCACAAAGATAATGGGAAATAATTACAGAGCAGCAGGGAGAAAAGCTAATAAAAACAGCAAGAACAGAGCACAAACACAGGGACAGGAAAAAAGGCTGACTGTTCTGAAACAGGGATGCAAACTCATCAGGTATGAAAAAGGTGACAAGAGGCGCGTTCACACCGCAGTACTTTTCCCACTTTAGTTCTGATATAGTTCCGAAATGTTGCGTTCACACCAAAAAGAGCCGGAACAAAAATGAGTTCATCAGATACTTTCGTGGGAGAAAAAGGTTCCTGTGTCTGATTGGCTGGGCGGATTGCAAACCACGCCCCGTAAAACTCCAAAAAAGTTTTGTGAAGCCGCCATTTTATTATCCTCACATTAGCATTATTAGCATTAGCATTAGCCCAGCGCACAAATGCAGAGAGACTAACTTATGACAACACAAAAGAAAACATGGGAGCGGTGGAGATGAGGAGGTGTCGGCGTTCTGGCAATTTACTCGGAAGGCTTCAGTAGAAGCTGCTGGGAGTCCCAGCAGCTTCTACTGAAGCCAGTCCCTAACTCCGGAGACTTCCGGCCGGGGACTTCGGGCGGCAGTATACGCCGTGAAGTTGTTTGCGGCCTGCCACGTCAGCGGCTTCATTTGCCTAATCCTCCCCCAGGGACTTATTCCGGTGTGAACGCGATCTGTACTTAGTTCATGAGAACTAAAGAGTTCTGATGAACCTTTGTGGGAAAAGTACTGCGGTGTGAATGCGCCTAAGGATCCGAGCCCCCGACCCCACGGAATATCGGCTTTATAATTAGGAATAACAGAGGATTTTAGCAGTCAGAACAACTAAAGCAGCAGTGTTAATAATAACAGAAATGCCAAAGAGTCACATCTAATAGAAATATATTGCAATATATGCATTTATTATAATTGTGTAGCAGTCAGTTTATAATTTTGGCAGCACTGTTGAGCATTTTGAAAATGTATGTTCATGCCTCTGTGCAAGGCTTAGTCTTTCTATCTTTATAGCCAGTGGTGTAAAGTAACTAAGTTCATAAACTCAAGTAGTATACTCAAGTACAATGTTGAGATACTTGTACTTTACTTAAGTATTTCAATGTTTTGCTACTTTGTACTTCTACCTTTAGTTACTTTACAGATGTGGATGAATGATGTGAAATATAATCAGGTCTTAAATCAGACTTTAGTTCCACCTGGAGTAAATTCACAAGCTACCCTGCAGTATACAAAGTCATTCAAACTAGCTGCACCTTTACCAGCTTTGAGAACACTTTCATGATCAATCATTATAAAACACATCAGATATATTATTCTGAAATGGACCAATCTGCACAATGACTACTTTTACTGTCGCTACTTTAAGTACATTTTGATGATAATACTTTTGTACTTTTACTTGAGGAACATTTTGATTGCAGGATTTTTCCTACACTCTGGTACTTCTACTTTTACTCAAGTACAAGACCTGAGTACTTCTACTTTTACTCAAGTACAATATCTGAGTACTTCTACTTTTACTAAAGTACCAGATCTGAGTAATTCTATTTTTACTCTAATACAAGATCTGAGTACTTCTACTTTTAATCAAGTACAAGATCTATACTTATACCCAGTGGCGGCGCCAGATATTTTCTTTTGGGGGTGCTGTGGGGTAGCTTGACGTTTCATAGAGGGTGCTCAAACATTTAGGGTTTCCCATTAAGGTGCCGGGCGCTACAGTTGAATTTTCTACTCCCCACACGCACATAAACAGTGAACCCGCGACTGTTACAATGAAGGCTCGATAATCAGCTCACGGCACATGTAAGCAGGGGTAAAGTGCTATTTTCTTTACAAGTGGGGGGTGGGCCTAACATCCTCTAGGGGGGTCCGGGGGCATGCTCCCACAGGAAGATTTTTTTTTTAAATATTGAAATGAAATGCATCAATCTGGTGCACTTTGAGAGCAACATGAAGAGATCTATGGATACATCTCTCAACACCCATATGAAACAGAACTGTAAACAGATTTTCTTTTTCTTTATGGATATTTTACAAATCACTCCCCTTTTAAACTGTATTCTTGTTTTACTGTCATATAGTATTTCATTTATGCTTTTTTTTATACCTATAATGATCATATAAACGTGTGCCTCAGAAATAGCCTACTTATTTACATTAATTGTGACCAAACCGTTTTTGAGACCCACTGAGATAACTTAGACTAAAGTTAACTATCTAAACACAGAGAGTCCTTTACTTCACCTGAGCTGAGGTTATCTGAGACTCTCAGTCTGACAGGAGAGAGTTCTCCCTCCACCTTGTTGTTGAAAAAGCTCCTTATATCCATTAGCGTAGCTAGCACCAGATGCTAACCACACCGATCTCCGGTACCGGTGCGCGCTCTCTCGCTCACGCACGCACACAAAATGGCTCGTGCCACACACACACAGAGCAGAGCTTGAATTAAACACAGAGACCCAGAAGTAGGCTACTTGTACTGTAGCATATTATTTTCAAATCAATCCTTTTTCAAATTATGAATTTCACACATAAAAAATAAATAAAAAAAGACATACATTTCTTGGGGGTGCTATGGCTATCCTGGGGGGTGCCCCCTAGCGCCCCCCTGGTGCCGCCACTGCTTATACCACCTCTGTTTATAGCCTATGAAAAAAACGATTAGAAAACTAAGGCTAAAGCTAGCGGATAGTGACAATGTATGCTAGTTAGCTAGCTCAACGATTCCTTAAATAATATTGCGACAGAAAAACGTTTCAGTTCACATCACGCTCTGCCGCTCCGACAGGGAGCTCTGCTCTGAACACCTGAATGGCCCGCTCTAACAGCTGTTCACCACCACAGTCTGTGCCACAGTGACTCCGCACAGTTACTGTTAACGAACGCACCCGTAGATAATGTAGCTGCTGAAGTTAGACCCTCATCGCGGAGCAGCAGAGTTCAGCCGACAGACAGGACGGCGAATATTAATCGATTAATATTCGCCAGGCTGTCCGATTTTCGAATTTGATCATGGTCAGTTTCTGGCATCCCTACTCCAGAGTTCACTCTTTAATGGTTTTGCTGAAAAAAATCGCTGCTGATTAGCACTTTGAATGGCCTTGTGTTGAAAGGTGCTATATAAATAAACTTGCCTTGCCTAGGGGAAAGGGGCGGAACAAAGAGTTACCAACGAAACAGGAAGTCTCTGCTGAGTGCTATAATACGTGCAGTGATGACGTATTTTTGTAGGCCGACCCGGAGGTAAACTGCGCATGGGTTCCCTCGACAAAAAAGCAATGGGATTATTTCTCAATAGGATTTTGGAATATTGTAAAAAATAAGATCTGTGGAAAACGAACCTGTTTGATAAATGCACGTTTTGTTCTGCCGGATAATATCCACATGTCTAGCCTACTTTGTACAGCAGGGTCGCACGACTTCAACGTCACGCCAACTTCAGATCGATATTCAAAAATACAGATTCAAAATTGAACAAGTTGAAGCGTTTGTTTTAACAGTTTGCAAGAGCGTTTATGCGTTCGGCGTAATGACGTACAACGTCCTCGACAACTTCTGTAGTCCTATTATAAAGCTTTATTTTATTTTTTATTTTCAGCCACTTGTTAACAACCATTGTTTTTCAGACACGTAAACTCTTCCAAAATCACCAGTGGGGTCACAACTGATGTATGTAATGTCGTAGAACAAAACGTGATCCGTCTCTTAAATCTGTTAATCTCTTAAAACCGACCACAGACCTTATTTCGAGCTATTTTCCAAAATCCTATGGAGAAATCCCATTGACTCTGAGACAAGGGAACCGGAAGTGGTAAAATGCTAACTCACTTCCGGGTTTTAGGACTCATTCCTGCACCACTCTATACCTCCCGCAAGAGTCTGCGACAAACGGTTGATAAATTATGTAAGGGGTGGGGCTAGAGGAAAGGGGCGGAGCAAAGTGTGACCAATGAAAAAACACGACAGCATTCGCACTAATAAGAAAGCAGCCAGTGTCACAGGATGGGAGATGAGCTGATGTCCTGCACATCTATGGACATTCAAGTCTATATATTTAGAAAAGAAAGGCACTAACTACTAACTAACCCCAACATTCTCCTGTTATGGATCCCTACATTTCTGCCACCATATGTGAGTTTAAGTATTTGTTCTATTTTATCAAAAAGTTGTGGGATGGGAGGCTGTGATGGCTGTGTGATCCAAGCCCACATTAACTGTTCCTGCAGCAGAGAGAAAATGATTCCTATAAAAGATCTTGCATACATCAAGGGACAGAAAGAGAAGGTTGGAAGTAAAGGACCCCACCAAATGGGCGCCCCTGATCTGCAGGAGCACAAGAGACAGGTGAGGACATTGGAAAGGGGATGGAAAACATGGCTGAGGAAAGGAGAAGGAGCAAGGAGGAAAATGCTGCAGCAGCAGACAAGGCAGCCAGGAAGGATGTGAAGAGATTTTTGGCAGATGGTGATGAGGATCTGGAATTGGAGAGTGGTGCTGAAGATGAGTTTGTCCCTGAAGTTGAGCTCTTCCCTGAAACTGAACCTGAGCCTCCAGGGAGATGGGGGGGGATCTCCTGCATCCTCTTTGATGGGTGGATTGACCTGACAAATGTGATAATGGAAGCTGAGGGCAGTGACCAATCTTTTCCTGCAAAGATCAAAGAAGAACACTATAGTGTTGCTGGTGAGCCTGGCAGCAACTATCTGTTCCACTTTACCCCAGAGAAAGCAACTAAAGAGGACTCACATGCTGAGCAGATTGCTAAGGTCCTGTTTGCTTGGCTGAAAGAAAGGGGTTTTGATAAGAACTTATCGGCCATTGGAGGAGACTCAACTAATGTCAACACTGGTGTGAAAGCTGGGGCAATGCGAAAGCTGGAGCTGCACCTGGGGAGAAAGCTGGTTAGTTTGGTGTGCAACCTGCACACTGGTGAACTTCCCCTGCGCCATCTCATTGTTGGCCTTGATGGCCCTACTCTGTCAGACAACAAATTATCTGGGCCAATCGGAAAGCTCCTTGATTCCGTTACAGACTTGGATACCAATCCTAACGTCACCCGGATCTTTGTTGGCCCTGAAGAAACTACAATTGATTGTGGAATTCATCATTGGAGTGTATCATCCGTTTGTTTAACGTGAAGGTCAAGCACTCCTGGATCGAAGGGCCTAGGCACATCCTGTTTCAGCTGGACTGCCTCAAGTCCCAGAGGAAGGAGGTGCTGGACCTTGGGATGCCAACTGTGAGAATATCTGCTTGGTATGCCCACAGTGAAGCCATCCTCCAAACACTGCTGTGCTCTGAGGATCAGAAGGAAAGAATTGAGGGGGTGGAGAGAATCCTGGCCATTAGGGGAGAGGGGGACCCAGACACTCAGCTGGGGGACTCCTCTGTCAGGACCAGAAGGACACCTGACATCAATTGTGATGCTTCCAGCATTGGGGACTTGATCAGCTGGTCAGAAGGTGTGTCAGAGCCACCTCTCACCTGCTTGCTAAGCACCTCAGAGGTGAAAAACGTCATCAAAACCCCCATGGAGGTACTCAACTGGCCTTGCCATACTCAAAACATTGAGAGGGTTGTTAAAATGGTGACCGAGGCTTCTGCTAAGTACTTCTCACAGGAAAAGAGGGATGGAGGGATCAGAGCTCAGGAGACCAGCAGGAGACTGATGTCCAAGAATGAGTCAAAGCAGGACTTGTGCAACCTGGCAAAGTTCAAGAAGCCAGAAGATGTATCTTTGTAATATTATCCAGTTATATATATACAGTTCACCTGTTATTAAATATGTAAAAAATAATTTGGCTTTGTCAATATATGATTTCCCTTATATATTTTACTATCTTATATAGAGGTTCGAAAGGGTAAAATTGCCAATTTAGAAATACAAAACGATGTAGGTTAGAGTTATCTTATCCCAAAAATAAGCTCATATTTGAATTCCCCATAAAAAAAACACATAATAGACACCCCTCATGTTAGGATTTCCTTCAGATGCATGTTGGCACCTGAGTATGACCCGCCCTACTACTGCAGACACATCACCCCAAATTGGTCCTTTGGGGATTGCCCATACTTATAAAACGCGTCTAACAAGTGGAATGTTATGTATTTGTGCACAGTACAGATATAAATGCTATTCTTTTTATACTATTGGTAGAATGAGATTCATAATGGTTGCTGCATAGGATTGTTTCAAATATTTCAAATAACTCTGTTGTAAAGTCCAAAAAGTATTGAAAAAATAACATTTATTTTCCTCTCCTGCTGCCACACAAAGGGAGGCTATGTGTTGAACATTTGTATTCATTAAAATGTTTTCTTTTACTTGAAAATACTTTTAATCATTTTATTCAAATTGAAGATTGTGTTTTGTGAAGAAGTTTTAATTAGGGCCGGGACTTTAACGCGTTAATTAAGATTAATTAATTACACAAGAATTAACGCGTTAAAAAAATTAACGCATTTGAATCGCACTTATTTTTGCACCGCGGAACGTTTCTCACTGGATGAGTTTCAGGCGTACCGATTATACTGGAGCACCAACTAACGTTCATGGCTTCAGACAACAACAAACCACAGTGAACAATTCAAACATGAACGAAGAAGCTGATGAGACCGCGTTGGTTGGCCCCGTGGATGGGAAATGTTGTTTTAAAAAACGGACGGATGGAAGCGTCGATAAGAGCACGGTTGTGTGCAAATTATGCGCATATCACCGCAGCCTCAAGTATCACCTCAATGCAAAACATATAGCAGCTAACGTGGACGTTAGCCCGACTCCGAGTACAAGGACCCAGGGGTGGACTGGCCATCTGGCATACCGGGCATCGTCCCGGTGGGCCGGTCGGATTAGTCACTCGCACCCCCCGCTGACGATTTACTAGCGGACCGAGGTGGGCCGGTCGGAGAAGTCACTCGCCCCCCCCCAGTGTGTTTTACTTAAAAACAAAGTGTTATTGTTTACAGAAGGTCTACCTACCTATATGCTACCTAAATCTCTGAAATGTACTATATTCCTAAATATGCTATTGCTACACTTTATGGCACAAATTGCACTTTTCTGTTGGTCTTGGTTAAGTACCACCTTGAAAAAAAATAAACAATGTTTTGTTGCTTAAGCTTATGTATTCAGTCATTATTCAATGGTATACTAAAATCCATGTGAAAAAAATTGCTTCTCACTGTTCTCAGGTCAAATATTTATATGCGATTAAAAATGCGATTAATTTCGATTAATTAATTACAAAGCCTCTAATTAATTAGATTAATTTTTTTAATCGAGTCCCGGCCCTAGTTTTAATGTAATTGAAGGGTGATAACAGTAGATATTAAAGGGTTATTTTAAAACCTCAATATAGGCTTTAAATCACAAATACAATAATTGGCCCAGTGCTAACTATGAGCCATCATGTTTTGAATGTGATCTGCTTGATTGACTTCCTGTAGATACAGCGGTGTGCAGAATCTCTCACCTGGTCCTGTATGGACATGACGGGGTTGTTCTTGGTGGTGTTGATGTGCAGCACGTGGAAGCGGTTCTTCCCACACAGGTCGTAGGCGATGTTGGTGAAGGAGGTGCTGGCCGTCTTGGGCACTCTGTTGTAGATGATGGCCATGTCGTCTTTTTCTGCCAGTGGGGGGGATTCCCTCCCCAAGTCTTCACTGTGTCGCTGCTCCACTTCTGCCAGCTGGTGTCTGGCAATGGTCCTTTCTGTACAGGGAAGTCACAAAAACTGAAATGAAGTACCATACTAGGGCTGGGACATATTCAGAATATACTCAATGTATCACAGACTGTTTAACGAACGATGTATGAAAGGACTATAACGCAAAGAGTATAAATTCATGATGATTTTCTTAAGCCGCCGGGCATGAGACTTGCTTTGGCGTTTTGCTCCTCCCAAAGCTCTCCCCATAATAATCATAATCATCATGCCTGTATCAGAATAATTGTGATTATCATTTTGACCATAACCGTGCGGGATAATGTGTATTCGGTGGTGGCGAAGTCGATAGGGACTTGGCTTGGCAACTGGAAGGTGACCAGTTCAAGTCCCGGCAAGACCAAGTGCTACCGAGGTGTCCCTGAGCAAGGCACCGTTCTCTACACTACTCCCCGGGCGCCGTTCAAAATGGCAGCACACTGCTCCTAACACTAGGATGGGTCAAATGCAGAGAAACAATTTCCCCACGGGGATTAATAAAGTATATCAAAATCAAAAAAATTCAGCTGGAACACATGTAGTTGCTTTTCACTTTTCTTTACCTAGATTGCAAGGAAATGGTCATTGAAAAACGCCACCTTGAAAAGTAATGTAAGGTTTTGGATATTTGAAAAGATGTGTATATCATGTGTTAATATTGTAAGATGTAAATTATTTCCAGTTGAATGTAACCATTATATAATTCCTTTATTTGATACAGATACACAGGAGTAGGGTCAGTCTGGAGCATCATAAATAGCCCTTAATGTCTTCATTTAATAATATCATACTGGTGTGATAGTTATGGAAAGGGATTTCAAAATATTGCGATATAGCCTTTAATTATTGCCATATCGCCCAGTCCTATTCCATACCATTACCATTATAACTTCTACAATTCAAAACCATGGTAAAACCCTTATTTATTGCATACTGGTTCATGATGTCCAGAAGTTAAACGGGTTGTAATTTCCCTTCTCATATTTATTTTACATTGCTTTGAAAACATCTTCCTCAAACAATTGTGATTATTGTATGTGTGTGCTGCTGTGGCTCATGGGTTAGATGAGTGTCTACCAATAAACTGGTCAGTGGTTCGATCCCTAGCCATGCAGTCAACATATCAAAAGGCGCGTTCACACCAAGTACTTTTCCCACAAAGGTTCCTGAGAACTCTTTAGTTCTCATGAAATAAGTACAGATCGCGTTCACACCGGAAATTAGTCCCTGGGGGTGAATTAGGAAAATGAAGCCGCTGACGTCATTTCTTCTTCTTCTGCTGCTTTGGGTTTACTGGCAGGCCGCAAACAACTTCACGGCGTATACTGCCGCCCAAAATCCCCGGCCAGAAGTCCCAGGAGTTAGGGACTGGCTTCAGTAGAAGCTGCTGGGAGTCCCAGCAGCTTCTACTGAAGCCTTCCTTGATCGCTCCCATGTTTTCTTTTGTGTTGTCATAAGTTAGTCTCTCTGCGTTTCTGCGCTGGGCTAATGCTAATGCTAATAATGCTAATGCGAGGATAATAAAATGGCGGCTTCACAAAACTTTTTGGGAGTTTTACGGGCCGTGGTTTTTCATTCCGCCCAGCCAATCAGACACAGGAACCTTTTTCTCCCACGAAAGTCCCTGCTCTCTAGCAGGGACTGAAAAGGGGGTAAAAAAGGTTCTCTAGAACTAATTTAGTTCCTGGGACTTTTTTGTGTGAACGCAACTAAATCGTAGTTCTCAGGAACCTTTGTGGGAAAAGTACTTGGTGTGAACGCGCCAAAAGTTTCCTTGCACAAGATACGTAATCCTAAATTGCTCTTATAGGCATATCTACAGTATGTAAGTGTATATAGGTCTCTTTGGATAGTGTCAGCTAAATAACTTGTAATTTAAATGTAACTTTCTCGCCAAGATAAACTTCACAGGATTGAAATTGAAACCATCATGTTAACGTTGTAATTTACAATTGCCCAATAGTAATTATCACTGAACTGAGCTTGAAGGCCCCACAATTGAACTCTATGGAACCCCTGTACCAGCTAACGTTAGCTAACTCTCCCCCTGCTGATTGCAACATGGATTTGTTGTTAACAACGTATCATCATCAGGGAAGAAATATGGTGGACAACACAATGACATACAATAATGAGTATACTGTATCCTAAACAAGCCGTCAAACTATGATATTTAAAATGAATGATTAGAACCTTTCGGTCTCATTCAGTCCGTAGCTGGCCCAACACATGAAAAAGGACACACTTTAGATGTAGTACTATCGTTTGGACTGTCTGTATCTGTGGATGAAATCTGTGTAACAACGCGTATCTCAGACCATTTACCGGTTTTGTTTACAACCTCGATCCCTTCCGCAGGAGTCGAATCACGTGCTCCTGCGCGTTGTCTGCGTTCGATTAACCCCTTGACTGCCTCACAGTTTTCTGATGTTTTTAATGTCTCCCCGATCTGTAAATTAGATGTGAACTGTGCTTTCAATGCTGATGAGCTTATCTCCATGTTTGACTCAACATGTACACTAATTTTGGATGCTGTTGCTCCTTTTACACTTAGACGCACCAAAGTTCTCTCAGAGCCTTGGCTAAATGACTGTACTCGTGCTCTCAGACGAGCTTGCAGGCGCGCAGAGAGAAAATGGAAAAAGGACAAACTCCATGTCTCCTTAGAAATCCTTCGTGCTTGTCTTTCCGACTACCAGACGGCAGTCAAAGCAGCCAAAACAGAGCACATCTCGCTGTTAATCTCCAAAAACAGCCATAAGCCTCAGGTTCTTTTTAATGTCCTCAACTCCATTATTAATCCCTGTGATGCTTCTCCTATTGTGCCATCGACCACTCTCTGTGATAAGTTCCTCACGTTTTTTATCGAAAAAGTATCTGCTCTTAGGCTAGCCCACACTAGTGCTACCCCAGATCCTGCCCCCTTTCTGTACCCTGCTGTCCTCGACCACTTTGAGCCTGTGTCCCTCTCCTCTCTCTCGGATGTGGTCATGCACCTGCGGCTGACAAACTGCAGCTTAGATAGCATTCCCTCTCGCCTTCTCAGAGATGTTTTTAATTCAGTTGGAGCAAGTATTTTATTACTTATAAATACCTCTCTTGGCTCAGGATGTGTCCCAGCTGCCTTCAAACATGCCGTGGTAAAGCCACTACTTAAAAAGAAAAATCTCGACCCTTCCATTCTCGGAAATTTTAGGCCCATCTCCCAGCTACCCTTTTTATCCAAAGTTCTGGAGCGAGTAGTCTATGCCCAGCTGCAGTCTTTTTTAACTACGCATGGAATCCATGAAAAGTTTCAGTCGGGCTTTAAACCCATGCACAGCACTGAAACAGCCCTTTTAAGAGTTTTTAATGACCTGCTCCTAGCCGCCGACTCAGGCAGCCCAGCTGTCTTGGTGCTGTTAGACCTGACAGCTGCCTTTGACACAGTGGACCATAGCATCCTGTTGTCACGGCTTGAACAGTCCGCTGGCATCACAGGCTCTGCCCTTGCATGGTTCAGGTCCTACCTGACAGACCGTAGCTTTGCAGTGCAGTTAGGTGCCTTCTCCTCTGCCAAAGCCCCTCTTACCTGTGGGGTTCCCCAAGGCTCGATTCTGGGCCCCATCCTGTTTTTACTTTACATGCTTCCCCTGGGTTCAATCCTCAAAAAACACAATGTCGCCTTCCACTGTTATGCAGATGATGTCCAAATATATCTACCTCTCAATTCCAATAAAAACTCGTTACAGTTATTGATGGACTGCTTGACAGAGGTCAAATCCTGGCTGAGCCAAAATGTCCTCACCCTCAATGAGAGCAAAACTGAGGTCATCTTTTTTGGACCTCAATCTCCAGCCTCCCCAGCTGATACTCTGGGCTCCCTTAAAAAAAACATCCTCCCCTCTGTCAAGAACCTTGGAGTGACCTTTGATAGCATTTTTAAATTTGACAAACAGGTCAGCAGCGTAGTTCAAACCTGCTTTATTAAAATACGACTATTGGCTAAGACCAAGTCGTTTTTATCTTTTAAGGACTTGGAAAGGGTCATCAACGCCTTCGTAACCTCAAGGTTGGATTACTGCAACGGTCTGTATGTGGGTATGGACCAGGCCTCAATCAGACGCCTGCAGCTAGTGCAGAACGCCGCTGCACGTCTTCTTACTGGCCACAAAAAGCGTGACCACATCACCCCAATTCTGGCCTCACTGCACTGGCTTCCAGTTCGGTTCAGAATTGATTTTAAACTCCTTTTATTTGTTTTTAAAGCGCTAAATGGGCTGGCTCCGGCCTATATAGCTGAACTCCTCCAGCGCTACACCCCAACCAGAGCCTTAAGGTCTGCTGACCAGCTGCTGCTGGTAGTGCCCAAGACCAGGCTCAAAACCAGAGGTCACCGAGCCTTCGCAGCAGCCGGCCCCAGACTCTGGAACACTCTGCCCCTCCATGTGAGGTCGGCCCAGACCCTAGGGGTTTTTAAATCCTCACTCAAAACGCACTTCTTCTCTCTGGCCTTCTAGTCAGAGCGGAGCATGACTCCTGACATTTCGCTGTGGGTAATTTTTGTATTTTTGCTGTTGCTTTTTGTTGTATAGTGTTTTTATTGTAAAGCATTTTTATTGTATGTAAAGCACTTTGGGCTCGACCAAAAATCGCTTGTAAATGTGCTCTATAAATAAAAATTGATTTGATTTGATTTGAACCTTTAAAAAAGGACCAATATATAACATGTTCATTTGTGGCAAGTGTTTCTAACCTGAATCAATATGATGGGATTTAAATGAGCCAAAAGTCAGTTGATGCTTATTGTTGTATTCATTTAGCGGCACACACAGCAGATGACAGGCTACAAACACAACAATTAAATTAAAAGGTACATCTGTTGTGCGAATGAACTGTTGTAGAATTGAGTCATAATTAAGAAATGCATCAAAGTCCTTCAAATACAATAACATAGAAACAAGTAATTAAGCTTTCAATGATAATATTGTGAGGAGGCATAATTAAAAGAGCCTCCCCATCTCCACTGCAATGTTAATTGAAGACAATTACTGAAAGGACCTTGTGAGTGTCTGTTGGATCAGCTGTGTGGCTCTTTGTACTGACAGCCCTTCACTGTCTGACACTGATACCTCATTCACACCAACGGTGTTTCAGGGCCGGCCCGGAG
>CALSBZ010046918.1:4418937-4430736 GCA_943591055.1 Gobionotothen gibberifrons
CTGTGCTGCAGCACCTCTTTTCACCCTCTGTCTGAAACCAGAGCCCAGTCTGCTCTGATTGGTTAGTTGACCGGCTCTGTTGAGATTGATCAACTGCTTAGAGATGTCCCGCCCCTTAGCCTATCATGTACAATGTGTTGTAGCGCTGGCCAATAAAAGCGCAAGTGTTACATAGTGATGTCACTATGAGAGAAACTCCCTCTGGACAGAACACAGGGATTTCAGCCATTGTAGACCATTTACAAAATCCTATAGAACACACTACAGGAAAACCCCCAAAAGCATTACAGGGCCTCTTTAGTTCTTTTATTTGTATGTATTAACATTTTTTTTTAAATATATGTTTTTATTTATTTATTTTCTTATCATCTTTTAATATTGTGTGTAACATGATATGGTGGAGCATTTTTTATTACACAAATAAAGAATCAGATTCATTTTTAATTTGACAAATATATCCAAATACAAATCCCAAACCAGTATTAGATTTTTAAGACACTGTTAAAAAACACACAATAAAAAACACATCTCAAATGTTCAACCAGATTAAAGTAGAGAAAAACACAAAACAGAAACAGCATGACAGAGCAGCAGAGTGTATCTATGAGAGAGAATGAGTTTACACATAGTCAAATCTCTGGTTGGACCTCCCGTCCACGCTGGGAGCCTTGTACGAGGGTCTGGTGTCAGACCTGTAGATCGTGGGGTGAGAGGGCGCTTTGTAGGCCATCCCATCATACCTGGAGAATATCAGAAAAACAAGCAACTTTAAATAAAGACAAACAGGAAGTGGAGCTGCTGCAGTGAATTCTGACATCATCTAACCCGTCCCCATCAGTCTCTATCCCGTATAGATATTACAATTGAAATGAATAGGATTAAAAACCTTTTGACAAGGGAAAGTGTGAGCAGGAGAAGAATATATTGACGTGTATTGTTTTGGAAGCGGCCTCGTAAACACTTGCAACTCTGCATTAAATATGCAGAGAAAAAATACACACACCAAATGAGTGCATTTACATTTTGCTGAGTGTCCTTAACTTTGAAAGGAACTAAGATGAACTTATCCAGGGGTGCTTTACATTGTTGTTCAGCTTTGTCAGGAGCCAGGGCTTCCTTTAACAGCAGTGAACATTCAATCTGTACTAGTTCTGCTTACTGGACACTTCTGTAGGAGCCCTACCCCATCCAGAGCACAGAACTTCTGACAAAGTTTCCCCCACTGGTGGTGTTAATCATCCGAAAAGGTCAGAGATGACGGAACGTACCGCTGGGTCGTCTCTGAAGTCATTCCACGGCAGGCCAGACACAGCATGATGCCCCCGATGAAGAGGACAGCCGCCCCGATCCAGCCCACGAACAGAGCGGGGCCAAAAGTGTACCTGAAGAAGACATGGTTAATAAAACCTGACGAAGCAGCCTGGTTTCACCAAATGCCATACAAATAACACGCTAATTCCAGAAGTCATTTTGCCAGTTTCTCCGCCAGGTGGACAAAGTAAATGTACTGCAATTTAGTCATCCAGAGTGTAGAAACACGGTGTTACAACAAGAACTGCACTTAGAATGTACAATAAATACAAAAAGTAGTTCATCTGCATTATACTCATTCTCATCAATATTTTTGATTTACCTTGGTTGGTGATTGGCTAATGGTTACACAAGCCAAAAAAACATTATGACATCACAAAGTGATTTTATTTTTATATACTATATATTTATTATATATATTTGTCAGGACAAAAAGAGAGGGGGTCTTTGTTCCTGAGACTTTCAGAATCTCTTTACACAGAGGGGACACATGTTTATGTATAAAATACATGAAAAAGTGGATTTTGCATAATAGGTGACCTTTAAAGTAACCAAAGTTAATAAATAGATATTATTCAAAAAAAGAATACCTGTCTCTGACTTGTAGTGGAGTAGAAGTATTGAGTAGCAGAATTAGAAAATACTCATACATTAAAATGGTATGTTAGTACAGCATTTGAATAAATAATATCAGTGTCCACCAATGGTTATCACTTAGATTTGTTTGGCTTTTTTGTAAGTAATTTCACGGTGCAACAATATTAAGTTAAGTTGCAAGACAAACAAGTTAATTGAACCTAGACCATGATATTTCCCTAAGCTTAGCTAATTAGACATGCTTGAATTCACAATGTAAACCACATCTTTAAAACTGCAACACAGTGTCCGTATGTGGCGCTTCACAACCTTACTTACGAACGTCACCAAATGTATGCAACAAAAAAGTGGCATGCTAGTTAGAATCCTTTCCATGAAGTTGAACAAAGTGTTGTAGCAGATACAAAAGCGTTTTAATTTGTGCTTACCTCGGAGTCAGATCTCCTGAGAGTCCACCAAGACCCCCCCCCGCCACCGCCACCATAGCCGCCACCGCCACCATAGCCGCCATCGGAATATGTGGTGAACCGGAAGCTTTGCACAATCAAGTTAGCGAAGGCAGACACCCCAGCAATGCCACACACTCCTGAAAATGAAGAGCAAACGATGGGTGAGTGCAGAACAGTTCTGCTGTGATAACAGAACTACACGTTGTGAAACATCACTGCACCTGCCAGAATGATCATGACCCCAGACGTCAGAGTCATCGTGGCCTTGATGCTGTCCTCCATGTTCCCAATCTTCAAGCACTTCAGGGCAAATATGGCGATGAGGACGCCGATGGCTCCAAGAATGATTCCAACAATCATCAGAGCCCGCACGGCCTGGAGCAGAGCTGGAGCCAGAGGATACCACTCAGAACAATCTCAACACAGTATTTACTCATAACATAAATATGCAAGCGGTCAATGGAGATCTGTAGTTCCTTAATATGGATCTACTTCCGCTCTTCTTTATTTCAGAGGAAAATATGTTTACTTCATTAAATCTATTTGGCAGTTATAATTAGTTTGCAGGTTAAGATTTTTCATGAAAAAGCATAGGATCAATAAATACATAAATAAAGATGCATTTTTACCCTAAAAAGATTCCCAACAGGATATAGAGTTAAAATAGCTACATATTGACCAGCTTCAACACAAAATGCTTCTTATACATTAGTGTATCAATATCGATAAACATTTAAACAAAATATAGAACACTTTTCATCCTTTTTAAGCACTGACAAATCAAATATTATCTTGATGCATAAGTATATCAAAACTTTACTTTAAAAGACACTCAAAACGCATGGCATGTTTTGAAAAAAGTAAAAAAGAATACAAATAAAATGCTGTTGTTTTTTTCCAGGCGTAGCAATATTAAAATTAAAACTCTATATAAATCAAAACACCATGTATTAAAACGATTTGACCCAAAATGCCATCTTTCAATCCCCTGAGATATTGTACCTGTATTATTCCAGCCTTAAGCCTTTAAGACCTTATGTACAATATGCTCTACACTACATTCAGCTGTTAAGCACAGAGTGTGGAAATGTACTTTACATTGTGTGACACTCCTCTAAAGCTTGTGCTTGCTCAGCTAAGCTTTGGATGTCTCATCAAATTTCCATTTGATTCCGTTGAGACACCATCTTTTCTGCAGTCCGCTGCATTTTCATGCAGCAAGGAAACGTGGAAAATCTGCCCTAAAACCTGCAGAATATTCCAAAGTACCTTCCCAGGGTCCTTTGAAAATGTCCTCCTTAATCCAACATGTGGAGCAATGTTTGATAAATGTATTTTTCTCTCTGGGTGTAATTCTCTTACCTGGCAGTCCTAGTATGGTAAAATAAGGCCTGCACTGCGTTGTACCGTACGACGTCCCCACGCACAAGTTCCACAAACCAGAGTATGTGTAAATGTTGGTCACAACTGTAAAAGATCGATCCTGCAGGCTCCACATGTCCATTGCTGTTGCAGCTGATATTAAGAACTGCCCCAGCCCAGACAACATGAATCCTATTAACTGAATCATCGAGACCGCCATTTTAGCCCGCTCAAACAAGTAACCAGCGATGTCACAGAGTCATGAAATGGCAGCGCCTGAGCGGCTGCTTATCTTTATATATGATTCAACAAGGAACCGTTCTTATCAGATGTTTACCCAATTTTCAGTCTTTGTCCCAGTTTCGGTAACAGTAGCAACGAGAATGTCCTCCCCTTCGTATCAAAGGGTGTGGTTTGACCTTTCGTTAGTATTTCCCCATCATGTTAAGAGAAAAATAAACTGATAATGTTACATCTGCCAAGAAGTCATGTTTGTTTGTCTGTTGTAGCAGGATGACTGTTAAACTGCTAGCCTGATTTTGGCTTGGTGTGGTGATGTAGCATGGACCAGGGAAGAACTAAATGAGTACTGTACTTTTGAGGTACTTGTACCTGACCTGAGTTTTTCATGCAATGCTAATTTATCATTCACATGTAGTACTTTACTTAGACTCATTTACAATTGGGAAGCCATTGTCGTAATTTGTACTCTGTTACGTTTATCTGACAGCATTGGTTACTTTATAGATACATTTTATGAGCTAATACAAAATATGTATACATTTATGAACAAGTCATTTTTTACTCAGATATGTATATATGTTCATTTAATTAATTTCTTGTTTTAACAGCTACTTATATCATTTAATTTGTTATCTCTAATTGTAGGTGTGACTATAGTTACATTTTGGCATTGTCAAAAACCATCAACCTTTATTTTTTTGGTGACTTAATGAAGTACTCTCCTTCATCATTTGTGTTGCTTTTGACAAAATAAAAGTGTACCTGGCAGTCCCAGAATGGTGAAATACGGCCGGCACTCAGTGAAGCCGGAGCTCTGCCGGACGCAGGAATTCCACAGGCCCGAGTAGGAGAAGATGGCCGTCACCACGGAGCCTTGGCGGTCCTCGGTCGCCCACTGGTCCATCCCTGTCGCTGCGATCATCCCCCCCAACCCTAACAGACTCAGGAGGAAGCCCATCACCTGACAGAGAGTCGCTGCCATGGTTCTTCTGCTGGTGGAGGGAAAATGTAAAACTCCAAATTCTAAAGCTAAAGGTCTGTCCTCAGCACTGCGGCTGTGAGTTGGAATATGATATCTGCAGGTGTGAAGTCAAGAAGGACTTCACCAATGACCCTGCTTGTTTGCACACAGCCCAGTCATGTACAGAAGGAGTTGGGTGGAGCGTATTAGTGAAATATGATTACTGTTGGCTCCTTCATTTGGTTGGTATAGAGTAAGCATGATGTGGTTTGGTATACAGTCACTTTATTGTTTTTTAATGAAACCTCAAATTCAGTTACTCGCTTCAGATTTAATGAGTGCTGCTGCTGTCGGCAGATTTATATGAACCTGTCCCACTGTTGTTGGGTGAAGCTGTTTTGAATTCAAGACATCAAGTTCAACAGTCCTGAAAACGTTGTTTTAGCTTCTCACTATGAACGGTGGGGTTCTACACGAACACACCATTTTCTTTCAAAGTAACTTGAGTTTTAGTGAAATAGTTGTTGTTGTCATTGTTTTAAATCAGTAGGGAAATGTAGGTGTCACCCATTTCTTTGCACCAATCAGAATTCAGCAATTTAATCCAAATGTGATCATGCTCTTATGGTTGTGTTTTAATTTTTTCTTACCAAACAAATCTGATCAAACCACTCCCACACAATGTGAAGAAGCAAACAACGTTTTGAGGGAACTATACATATCTATGTTTTCATGAGTGTATAATCAGTTTAAAATGAGCCCTTCATATCCCAAGTCTACTATGTTGAACCACCACGTTTCTACAACAGGCAAATCAAACTCCAAATGGCTCTAGAACTAGAGTTATTACTCTCATATACGTCTGCTGTAGGCTTAGAAATGTAAAGTTACACCCAGCAGCCGGTTAGCTTAACGTAGCATCACCACTGAAAAGCAAAAATAGCTGGCTTGGTTCTGCATAAATGAACTGTACAAAAAAACCTCCTCTAGCATCTCAATGGTTTGGGCTGCAAAAAAAAAATGTTATTGGCGGGGAGCGTACACAATTATGTCTTGATTGTGACCAGCGTGTTGGTTGTCTGGCATGCTATGCTAAGCTAACCACCTGCTAGCTGTAGCCCCCCTATAGTAATGGGACATATAGATATATGTCCCATTACTATAGGACATGACATGTATATAGACATGTATATAGACATGACCTCAACACATTTTCCAAAATGTAAAAATATACCTAAATTCCTTTGATAAATAAATTATAAATAACTATGTCTCTGATTGATAATTATTTAGTCATAGATATTTATGTTTGAGAGAAACAATACATAAGGGCTTTAAAAGAGCCGATCTGGATGGATTTCCTAACTTTAGCTGCTATTCATGTTTCATTTTCTTGACATTAAGATTTAAGTCTTCTATTTTAATTGTTGACAAAGATGTGGAGCACTTCCAGCATCCTGTTTACAGCTCCTGGGCTGAGTCATGTCCTCATGATGGGAACCCTGAATGTGATGGGCTGCCATGTGGCAATAACAGGCAAGAGACACATACTCTCTTATTTAAAATCGTTTTTTGCTGTCTACTTTGCAAAATCCCAGGGTAACACTGAGCATTACACAGTTTTGATACAGGATTAGACGATGTTGGAAACAACTTGAAATAAGGCATTGATATGGGCTTGGAACCACACAAAATGTATCGCCTCAGTGGTTTGTTCATACCTCTTTAGATCTTGATACATTCAGCATTATTTAAATGTTATTAAAGTGTCTTTTGAATACTGAGGACTTCAAAGTTAGTTTACTGTTATTATATGTAGCTTTTACCAAATGTACAGTTTGAATATTGTTGGGCAGTGTGTCTGGGACGGGCTGTGTTGTGTGATACTGGACGTCCCTTTTGTCGGGGTGTATCGTGGCACCAGCAGCCAGTCAGGCTAAAGCAAATACTGATATGATTGTAGTGAACTGAAACTAATTTGCCTGTGGCTGATATGCAGAGGAGGAATTGAGACCAGGGCTGAATCGAAACTGGGTGGGGCTTTATTCAGAATAAAATGTATCATTATTGTATTACACAACTAATAAACATAGAGTTGAACCTTTGCTATAAACTTAAGGTCATAGGTGTCTCAGGACGAATATAAAAGTTGTGTTATAGGTTAGGATTTATTATCTCAGTTTGTTTAGTTCCCTTGTTTTTGAAACATGGACAGTAACACAAAAGTACAATGTAATATTTGATTGTTGATTGATTTTTTCATGGTAATAACTGAAGTTAGAGAATATTGTTGACTGCTTGGAATAAAATAAGTATTGCCGGACACAAATGATTGACTTTTTAACTCATTACATAATATATCAAATATCAAGTATTTATCGATAATAGCTAGAAATGATATCAAACATCCATATATTACACAGGGATATCGACATAATAATGTATATACGTAGGGAAGGAAATAATTAAAAAAAAGCTAAATCAAGTGTTAAATAAGGTTAAGAAAAGATGTTTAAAGGCAGACTTGACCTCTGTTAACTCATTGCATGCCGTACATCACTCATGAAGGTGTTGTGAACACAGTTCAAGTGAGGTTTATACTACTCTTTCTCTCTCCCACACACAGATGCCTGATTGAATCACTGTCAATAGAAATAACTGCATGCTGCTGCGCTAATGATTTTTTCTGTCTGCTGTGCAAAGCCATTTGTCCCCCAGCAGGCTGAACCTTAAGCAAACAACTTTCCAGCCTATGTGTGCTTATCCTGATCTGCCCTTACTAATATACATGAAAAGAGAAGCCACTTCACACATGTTCGCCGTGTAGCTTCGATCATATGAATTATCCATGTTGTTCCTTTCTTGTATCAAATGCCACCTTACTGGAAGAAGCTCTAGGTCTTGATGTGCTGTGTGATGCCCCTTAATCAGAGCCAGCATGCAAGTGGGCCGGCCAACCACCAATGCTACCCAAATGTTGCTTTTACCCGCAGGTTTCTTTTTAGCGAATCAAATGTTTTCAAAGCTCCAGAAAAAAGTCCTGCTAAATTTAGGGGAATTGTCAAACTTTTTTTATGAAATGAAGTGCAAGACTTTTAAAATATTTCCTTTGATAGACTTGTGCAGCCATAAAAAAAAACGTGATTATTATGTCGAAGATTTTTATATTTTATTCTATAATGTATAGACTCTATATATGTACTCTATATACATTGTAGTTCTAACAAGCTGATATATAATACAGTATACAGTAAGACAACGGTGACATATTATAGTTTTTTCAAAATGATATTGTTAATGTGTTTGTAGTTGTCTATTTAAATGTAGAGCACACCATTTGGAGTTGTGTCCACTTGATGAATGTGAGTCTAACATACACTGTCCTTTTAACTATGTTTTGGTCTCCACCAACTATTAAGCCTGCATGCGACGGTCAAATGAGTGATGGGGGGTTAGCTGGCATCGCATGACTGCTAGCCAAATAAACTGCTAGCTTGTTTCCTGTCGACTGAGAAGCTATAAACGGCAATCTTTTGGCAATTTGTTGAATAATTATGTGTGGGTTTGTCCTTACAACCAGCCCCTTTCATGGGTTTTATTTCATCAATCTTTTTACTTTAGCAAGATTTAGAGTCTATGCCCATACTAGTGACTCTGTGAAGCTAGCTACAAGTCGAATGATTACAATTCATCTTGAGGAAAGCACAAACATTTAGAGAATATTAATAGAAATCCATTTGTTAAGACTTCTTTAAATTAAAATCACGTTACCCTGATGTTGGCCCGAGAAGAAAAGTCAGGTGATCACGCGATAGGGTTACAGCTGTCATTCTTTTCACTTAGTAAGAAAAAAAAAAAGGTTGGTTGACAGACCTTGAAGATCAGAATTCCACACCTTCTTATATTTTGAACTCCAGTCAAGAGCTCCATTAGCTCTGCAGGCTACAATAAGAAAACACTAGAGAGAGAGAGGAGCTGAGATGATCAAAGGCTGTCTTTGGCAAAAATTGTCAAAAAATTGCCCATTTACTTTCTTCCACCTTTTGGGTGTCTAAATGGACTTTGATTCAGTAATCAGTGCACTGCTACCTGGTGGACACTAGAGGGCAGAGTGAGCGTAGGGAACAGGCCGGGGGTCTCAGCGGGGAGCAGCCTGGCTGGAGGAGTGATAAGAAGTCCTTTCACGTAGCATGGGCTGGAGTGAATGTGTGTTATTTCTCTGAGGGCATCAGGAACTTTTACAAAGTGTGAGCGGGTCAGCAGGAGGGCAGGGTCTCACTGCACGTGTCCTCCTGTCCATAAGGGTGCAGAAAACACGAAGAAATAACACTGTTATAAAACAGGTTTAATGTGAGCATCAAGGCTGTCCAAGCTGTGCTAAATGAGTCACATGAGCTCCAACTCTCACTAGCCTCAAACAATGAGCGCTACCTGGGCAGCCGGGGAGAAGAACAACCCCCCCACACATGTGTTACATTTGAAGAATGAGAGAAAACTTCAAAAATCCCTGAGCAATTAACCAATCACAGTCCAGCAGGACAGTGTGACAGAGTGCACACATCATTGGTGGACAGGCGCGCATCCGTTATGCTTTCAGTGGGGCGAGATCTAAATTAGAGAGCCAATTAACTCTGCTAATAGCCCTCTCCTATTTAATCTGTAAAACAATGGGGATTGAAGAAGAAGCTTTTACAATATCCTCTTTCTGCCACGATTCTGAGGGTCTGCGTTTGCCTCCTTGTTTTCACTTCAATTAGCCCAGTGCTTTCTATGATTAAGTACCTATAATTATTTTTCAATTAAGGCTTTGATCTGGTGTGTACTGTATACAGCTCCTCGGCGTGCCGGGAAGAATAAGGATGAAACAGTAAATGTGTTCCCTTCTGTGTTGTGTTGATGAGGGTGCAAGTGAGATTAAGCTCGCAGAGCTGCAGGAGAGCTGCACACACACAAACTTCAACAACAATTCTCATTCCAGCAGCAAACTTTATTTGTTCTCCTCAGCTCGTCTGAGTTACTCATGGGCAATGCATCAGTGATGGTGAGAGACAAAAGCTCTTGTGTCCTGGCTTGCCATGTAACAACATTCTCATTACTATTCTCTCCTGTTTAATATGTATTTTCTAAGATGAACAGCCATGATCATATGTCACAATGTGCAGCCTGAAAAGGTGGAGAGTCCCATTAGTAAACTCTGCGCACGGTTTGTCAAGTTGGTGGAGATGTTTCTTCATTTGCATGTGTTTTGGAACATTAGTGTTTTTATATTTCCATCGTTTTTTAAGTGCAGTGTTTCTCCTAATGAAAATGCTTTGGGCCGCTGTAACGTGTGCAGCTGTCAGCCACTGCATGAGGCTAAGAAGGCAGCAGCACAAAGAAAAACAGACAGTTACAGAAATTAAGTATATGGAATTTATAATTCAAAATAAAAATAAATCAAATTAAGCTTCGTAAACAGTTACATTTCAAAACATTTACATTTTAAGGAATCCTCTATTCCTTTCATTTTGTACTTTAAAGCTTCATGGAGAATAGTTCACTGTTCAGTTTCAAGTCATTCTGCAGCATGTCGCATTGTGCAAATGCTACAAAGGACCTCTTTCTAGATGTTCTACAGGTATTTGTCACAGAAAGCATAAAGAAGCCCAGAAAAGACAAATGGTGTCTGGCCATTTTCTTTATGATGAAGATACACACATAGTTTTAAATACATGTACATTAAAGGAACACGTTTTATCTACTTGAAGTGATTTAAATGTTTAATCATTTGCAAAAAACATTGATATGTTAACTACTTCCTATACAACTGTACTAATAGTATACGATGATAGTTACCACATTGGACATTTTAGAAAGTGTTTTCAGGATGCCAAGTAACTCGCCTACAGCTGTCAGATCAAAGTAAAGTTAAGTGAAAGGTTCCCTACTGTATTTAGAAGGTATTAGTGTGGTAGAGCTCAAGCTTATATTGCATGACATGCATTGAGACTGTAATGTTTGTAAAGTGTACAGCTTGTACTTTGTCAACACACGTGTTTGCATGTTTGTACTCTGACTAATACTTTCCTAAAACCCCAAAGTGTACTTTTGGGTAATACAGAGGTAAAGATCAACCAGAGAAACTAAGTGCCTGATCCCCTCATGCACTACCAGGTTCTTAATATTTTGTCAGTTTTGAATGATTTTAACAGTTTCTTTTATTTTGCATATTGACTGGCTAATGTGCCATTGTATCTGTGTTTTACAGCTGTATTTGTCTGCCTGTCATGTCTGTGTTTTATCTGTTATAACCTTGATTCATGCTGCCCTTCTTGGCCAGGTCACTCTTGTAAAAGAGATTTTAATCTCAATGAGTTCTTTACCTGGTTAAATAAAGGATATATAACACTTACAGGTTATTATAATTCCTCTGTTTACATACCTGACCTGGAAGGTAGATCAGACGCACCGTAAAATTACAGTCTGGGTTAATCATCTGTAAAGCTGTGAGGATTAGAGGAATTCACAATAACAGTGGTGGAGAGGTACAACATGCTTTATAGTGGGGAGGCCTGGGACCTCATATTACAGAAATGATTCATTTTTGACTTAGTGGTACGGCTTCACTTGAGTTAACACGTTTTTTTGGTTCAAGGTCCTTAAAATCAACTGAAGTGTTTTTTATCTCCATTTCCAATCATATTTAGTTTCCTGAATTTCGGACCAAACACACACACACACACACACACACACACACACACACACACACACACACACACACACACACACACTATATGGCAAAAACAAAACAAAATTCCTTGACAATGGACGGTGCTGGAAAGTTTACTTCAAAATATTATTCATAAAAGAAAAGAATACCAATTAAGATTCAGACCG
>CALSBZ010046918.1:4430836-4450631 GCA_943591055.1 Gobionotothen gibberifrons
AAAATATTATTCATAAAAGAAAAGAATACCAATTAAGATTCAGACCGTCCCTCCTGCAAATCCTATTAAAAGTTTTCATCCAAAAAAGAACATTCCTTACATTTGTGAGTGTGTCCCGTCCACTTCCTGTATTTGAAACGTGCACTGTCCTACAGCTGGCTGCCGGTGAGAAGCAGACATCCATTGAGAGGCCAGTAATTAACTCCTTTACTGTAATTAAAACACTGGAGTCTCTTAAGGGTGTCAGGCTCCTAATGAGTTGTGACATTGTAGAATCTCCACGTACCCTAAACTGTACTGTCCCTGCACAGGAAGTGTTCACAGCGGGGCGAGGAAGAAGAGAAAGAGAGGGGAAGAAAGAGGAAGATGGGACGCTTTCACTGCCCTATCAGGGTAGAGAGAGGAGGAAATAATGAAATATCAGGTCTTTGTGAAAAATATAAAAAATAAAATGGGGGGTGCAGGTAGCAGTGTGGTTGGGAGAAGGAGGGGGGGGGTTAGGAATTGTGTCTGAAATATTTTGTATGACCTCCTCCCTCGCCCATCCATCAGGCAGGCTGGCTCATTATTCTAACTAGCCACTTCTTTTCTTCTGTTGCGGGACGCCATCAGCTGCAATCTGCATGCCAATTATCGGCCAGACCCCCTGATACCCCTGCATGGAAAATGATCTGTCAAGGAAAAAAAAAAAGGAGAACGAAAAGCGAGAAGGCTCGTGCACTGTAGCCCCAATCTCTTCAACCCCCCCCCCCCCCCCCCCCCCTTACACTCTATTCCTCTCTCTCCGCTTGCCTGTACAGCAGTGACAGGGCTTCCTAGAAAATTAATCTATGGAAAGAGAAGAAAAAAATTATAAATGTAGCTATTCTCCCACTCCGGCCGCTCAGTTCTCTGGGCTCCGGAGGGCAGGGGAAGTGGAGTTTGTGATAATTGCCAGGGAGAGGTGGGCGATAACAAAGGGACACTCTTCCCCTGAATGTTACACTGAGGGCAAGAGGAGCGGTCATGAAGCAACCATCATGCTGTTCACGCTCCCAGGTATGCTCCCTTTTTTCCCTTTCATTCCCATCTATTCCATCATCAAATTACAGATGAGATGAGCTGCCACTCCTGATCACGCTCCTGATCTCTTAACTGTGCTGATGGCAGCGCCAGGAATAAAGAAATCTGATGTCAGCGGGCCATCTGGTAATCGCTGTAACCTCATGAACTGTGCCTGATGATCATAAACAAAGCCTGAATACATTTTAAAGTCACAGTCCACCATTGGATAAGTCTCACCTCACTTGGTTACGGTTGCTAAGCCTGTCATCCTTTCAGGTCTTGCACGACTTCTATGTATGTAACTGCTTTGGTCTTGAACTTGCACACAAACATTTCATTGTATGTTGATATTCAAAATGATTCATATTTGCATGTATGCTTAACCTAATTGTTTGTATATAATGTTATTTCATTCTTTTTTGTGTGTCCTTACCTGTGCTATCCTGTGTTTCAATATGTTTCCTGTTGCTGCTTTAACACATTCTCCCTAAAGGAATCAATAAAGGTTTATCTCATCTTATGGTATGCAGTTTGCAGTGATAAAAGTATACCACTTGAACATGTGAGGCTTTTTTTAAACAATGGGTCCTTGATTTCAGATTTAGATAACAGCTGGCTTTTCTTATTTCACAACTACAGCCGATTCACTTAATACAGAAGTCTTCACTCAACTCAAACTCCATTCTAGAATCTAAAGTTGCTATAAAATAGGTAGCTAGATAGATGGATAGATAGGTACTTTATTAATCCCAATTTGGGAAATGTTTGCGTTGCAGCAGCATAAAAAACACAAGGCAATAAGAGAAATTAAGACACAAGAAATAAACAGTCCAAAATATTTCAGAAATATAAATAAAATAGAATAAAAATGGCAAAGTAGCTGGCACATTTGTGGATCAAGCAATCTAACAATGGGATTTAACAACATATACAAAGTTACTCTTTGCTGTCTGCTCTTAAAGCTAAATCCCTGTTACAAGATGAGGCAATACATCTGTGTGAATGACAACTGAGGAAAAAACCCACAAAGCCAACGAGATCCAGCAGAGAGAGGAAAGGCAGTGAATCCATGAGAAGAACAGTCACTCGGCAGAAGCAGCGGAGAATTGGGTTTGCTCTGTCTGCCTTTGTGGTGCATGTGTGTGAGCTTTGATTAAAGACAGAAGATTCTTTAAGCACATTAGGGCCATTTTGTCCAATTGTTTCACGCCCTCTTCCATATCCACCCGCACAAAAGATACAGACTGCAGCACAAAGCGATGCTCACTCTCTTTACTCTGCTCTATCACACTAAACAGGCCCAGTGCAGGCACAAACAGGCAAGGACCAGAGGAATTATGCTCTTGTGTAGTACTAGTAGCAGCAGCAGCGTCAGTGTCTTATCACTCTGAGGGCAGATGAAGAATTGACACACAAAGGCAAAGGAAACAAAAGGCACCATGTAGTCTCTTGTTTGGAGCCAAACAATAATATATGTATGTAAGAAACAGTCAGGAATCCAACGTGCATATCAGATGGTGAATTGTCACAAAGGACAATTGCAATATATTGTTAATACTCTGGTTTGCAGAAGCAATGATAGGGTCAATATGTGATACGGTTGTAGTGCCAGAGACCCACTTCTGTAGCCTGCAGTGCACTCGTGTAAAATCTGTGCAGCCTAAAACAGCACATGAATTTCATTTGCAATCATCCCCTAAATTCAAAGTCGCAAGGTCTGACTCGGAAATACAGCGAACAAAACTGCATTTCAATATTCACAGAGAAGAGGAAAATGACTCTGTTAGCATACTCAGTAAGAGAGCTGAACCCAGGCCAGCCAGCCAACATACCCTAGAGTAATAATTAAGAATCCTGTCGCTGAGTTGTCAGTAGTCAATTACACCTCCTGTTCACTCGGGCGCACGATCTGACTGCAAGCAATGCGAAGACACTGGAGCTGTCATCAGAGATGGAAAAAGAAGGAAAATGACTGAAATGAAGATTACTGTGGAGTGGGGATTTTGAGCGGGGTTTAACAGTCTCTGTCAGGAGGTGAGAGCTGAATGCGAGTGACCAAACGCCCTCCCAAACATGAAACCATTATTGCCGATTACACAGAACGGGGACTTTGGTGGTGCATTAATTGAAGCTTTGGCTTGCATCAGTTTCCAATTACTTTTATGCTAGCCTACGGTTAATGCGGTGACAATGGATGGTAGCAACACGCTCCACAGACGGAGGACTGGGTATGAGAGTGAGGGAGGTTCTTGTTGTCATTGAGTGTGAATACAGTCAGATGTGAGAGGCACGACTATGGAATATTCAACAAACAGAACTGGTTCAGGCCAGACACTAACAGCTATATACCAACCCAGTCTCATGGAATTTCGTGTTATAGTCACGATATTTAATCTATTGATTCGTGTTCACCAACACGATTATCCCCTTTTTTTTTTTCGTGTCACACAGAACGACTTTAAAAGCAATGTATTTCTACTGGTAATGTGTTTCGTGCCTGCAGCATGTCTTTTTCTCCGGTCGGGTCGTGGAAGACCGGAAGCTGTGTGGTTCATAAAAACCATGATAAAAACATTTATTGCTTTTATTTTAAATCGTATAATTTCGGACTTTTGTTGCCGTCTGTGAGGAAAATAAATGGGGCTCAGAGCCTCAGGATACTGAAATCTGTATTTTTGTTATTCTTTTCAAAATAACACACTGTTATTTACTCACCAATAACACACAATTATCCTTGTTTTTATTTATTGGTTTATTTCCATAATCTCGGGTTTTTTTGGCGTCCGTCAGGAACTGAATTTCTAAATAAAAATTACCGGAAACAGACGTAGGCCTGTAAGGGACATTTCGAGCATTTTCGAGTTTAGGATGGCCGAAGACACTACACTACCCATAATCCCCAGCTATCGTTTAGGACTACAGTCCCTGTGATTAATCTTCAACCTCTGTGATTGGATGTTGGAGTGGCAGTGCGCCAAGGTTACGCCGAGCGTGAAAAAGCTGTTTGAAATGGAACGAAACCACGCCAGACTATCCAAAACTGGAATCGAACCCCCCCCCCCAGACTACACATGCTGGCTATTGTGTTTCGCAAAATGTTCTATGGGACATATCTACTGAACGTTTTCGTTTTCCCCACAATTAGAAGTTGCCAGTATTAAACACATTGGTGTTATCAAATGTAAAACATATAATTCATAAATGGGTGAAAATCGCTTGTGTCCATAACGCCCCGTCCACACAGCAGCGTTAAAAAAATCTTCCAACGCTTCTGAAAAAAAATTCCCCATTGACTTTGAATGGGCTGACGTCACTTTGCCTCGCTTATCGCCGAACTGTATTCTGGGGAAGCAAAGCGAAGATTTTCAGGATTTCCAGGATTTTCAGGATTCAAAAGTTGAGCAATGTTCAACTTTTGAAGCTGAGGTGGAAGCGTCAGCCAATCAAATCCCGTTTAAGCAAATCTGACAGTTCAAGCGCTAGCCAATCAAACCGCGTGCAAGCTGGGAGTGACATATCGCAGTTCATTTTCTATATTCCTAAAAACGGAGGAGAAATTAGTTATTGCGGTAGCAAATCACCCTTAACTTACCCGGATACAAACCGGAGGAACCAGGCATGGAGGGAGGTGGCAGAGACAGTGGGTGAAACTGGTAGGTTTTCGCCTGTTTGGGGATTTTATATCCAGTTTACTTCGTTTTAACATTGCTATTGCTTTGTATGTCGGGGGCGGGAGATTCATGTGATTGGTTGTTGCTCGCATTGCTCGCAAAAAATCCCCAAGCTTCAGAAAACGCCCACCTCCAAGATTTTCAAGATTTTTTAACGCTGCTGTGTGGACGGGGCGTAATACGCAGCATTAATATATACCCACATGACAGCTCATTGTTACTTTGTAATTCTACTCCACTACAATTCAGAGGTTAACCTGGTATTTTTACTCCACTACATTTATTTGAGTTACTTTGCAGATTCTGATTAATGATGTGAAATATAAACAACCCTTAAATCAGACTTGAGTTACACCTGAGTAAAATTCAGGGAAGGTGATTGTCAAGTGCCAACAATCAGGAGAGATATTTGATAGTTGGTGCTTGAGAAGACTAAACATTTATCTGCAATTGACATGAATGGAAACGAGTAATAAAGTATATTCATTACTCGTTATTCTCTACTAATGGTTAATTAAAGACTGTATAATGGCTATTTTGCACATCCCTTTCAAGATTTCAAGATTTTCTACTACGGTGTAGTTATGCAATGAATGAAAATCTTGGGTCACAGGTTCCTCAACAGGTTATGTGTGTATACTTCCACCATTTCTTATACTATCTACATACATAAGAGTATAATTCATATGTATAATATCAGTTAAAATAAGTGCTTCAACATAGTTAACATTGCAGGAAAGCAATATATTAGACGTTAAGTACTTTGTCAGGCTTAATATTTATCTGTAGATAGATATCCCCAAAGTTGTTTTCTTATTTAAAAGAAGACCTTAATCTAAAGTATTATGTAATGTTTAAATAAAGGTTAATTCGTTTTTCTGTTTTGCACCTCCTCCTATTAATATCTTTGTACATCCTGCACTAAACTGTTTTATTGTAGAGATCCCTTTTAGTATCTTCTTGATTTTTTATATTCTATATTTCTATCATTGACCTTCTACTTTCCCCCTATGAAAGTATGTACTCTTAATATTTTTTTCATCAAATATAACACATAAAAACAATAATTCAATAACGTGCTTTAACCACTAGGCGGTGCACACAAGGTACACACAGCCATAATAACTGTATAACTGTATGTATTATTAGTGTAGGACACTTATGTATGTACAACATCTGAAGATGTGTAGTTTTATTCATGTTTTCACATAATTTTACAGCATATTGCTATATTATTTCAGACTCAGTATTTACATTCTTATATTCAAAGAAAATCACTAATATCTTTAAAAACTACAAGTCCTTTTATATCAGCTGTGCACCGTTATGGTGTAAATATAACCTATCTACGAATTAGATCAAATGTAAAAGTCAGCCGAATTAGTGTTGATACTGCAAGGAGACGTATTGTGTGAAGAGAAATTGAAGATGTTGTTTAATTGTTGATATATTTATTATCCACGTCAAGTATTCAGTTTCGGCGGCATTTCTACCAGTTTTTCCAAAGGTCTTCTCATCAGGGCTCTATAAATAAAGAACTACGGCAGATATGTAATATGTAATGCAGCCGAACCGTGTATTACAATGCCGTTATGTGATGACTTTCAAAGAGAAATGCAAGAACACTCGGAATTAAGTATTATTATTTTTTAATGTTTTTCCGATTTCATATCATATAAACACCAAATCCCAACATGCATTGCGGCTAAAACATCCAATCAGCGATTTTAAACCATAGCTGAGGATCTTGGGTAATCACTCGAAATGCTTACGTCTGTTTCCGTCTGTTTAGTGTAGTGTCTTCAGCCATCCTAAACTCGAAAATGCTCGAAATGTCCCTTACAGGCCTACGTCTGTTTCCGGTAATTTTTATTTTGAAATTCAGTTCCTGACGGACGCCAAAAAACCCAGAGATTATGGAAATAAACCAATAAATAAAAACAAGGATAATTGTGTGTTATTGGTGAGTAAATAACAGTGTGTTATTTTGAAAAGAATAACAAATTAGAAGGAAAAAAAGATTGAAAAAATACAGATTTCAGTATCCTGAGGCTCTGAGCCCCATTTATTTTCCTCACAGACGGCAACAAAAGTCTGAAATGATACGATTTAAAATAAAAGCAATAATTGTGGCTTGATATTGAGTAAGAACATGTTTTTATCATGGTTTTTATGAACCACACAGCTTCCGGTCTTCCATGACCCGACCTGAGAAAAAGACGTGTTGCAGGCACGAAACACATTACCAGTAGAAATACATTGCTTTTAAAATCGTTCTGTGTGACACGAAAAAAAGGGGATAATTGTGTTGGTGAACACGAATCAATAGATTAAATGTCGTGACTATAACACGAAAGGCCGTGAGACTGGGTTGCATATACATGATGACAATGGGTCATAATCCTACGGGACATATCCAGTTACAAATGACAAATGTTCAATAGGCATCTCAAACCAGTTGCAACAACTGGCTCTAACTCAGTGGTTCTCAAAGTGGGGGGCGCCGAGGCATGCCAGGGGGGGCGCGAGAGACCAGGAGGAAAAATGATTATTTAAAAAAATGTATTTAAAAAAATCATAATTTTAAAAATTATTGATTCGAAGATAATATGATGCAGCACTATTACGTCTGGGTCTCTGTGTTTCATTAAAGCTTGGCTCTGTGTGTGTGTGGAACGAGCCATTTTGTGTGCATGAGCGAGAGAGAGAGAGCGCACCGGTACCGGAGATCGTTGTTGTTAGCTTATGGTGCTAGCGAGCTACACTAACGGATATAAAGAGTTTTTTCAACAACAAAGAGGAGAGTCCTCTCCTGTCAGACTGAGAGACTCTTCAATAATTGTACTATTATACAGTTTATTACTATCAAACTCACTACACACATTAATATTACATTACATTACATTTAGCTGACGCTTTCATCCAAAGCGACTTACAATCGGTATAGTCTCCTGTTTGTTATAATAGTAATGTTATTGAAGATGATGCCATGTTTATTGAAGATTTTACACTATAAATATTCCCCAAAATTATTCAAAAGCACATTCTTCCAAACTCTCTGCTGTAGTATGAACATCAGGAGACTATTGATGTGTGTAGTGAGTTTGGTAGTAATATACTGTATAATAGTGAAGTGATTGAATATTATTGTATTCTCTTTTTTCGGATTGCACTTTGCAGACGGTCCCTGGGCACTCGTTTCTTCTCCGGCTGCGGAAAGAGACCAATTTAATGTGTCCAGCTCGGAGGACGGCGCATATTGGCTTTTTTTGATCAACATCTGATTGTAGTTCGTTGTCAACCTTACCACGGTACTTAGGAGACGTAATTTGTGTCTGAACAACGTTTTGTTCATGAGTTATTGATCCGTGAAATCTGAATCTGCCAATATCGTTCCAACTTTACTCAACTTTTCGATTCCACTTCGAGCGATAGAATTACTAACAAAGAATTGCTAACAAAGCACTACTAATATGTATGTATGTAATGTAATGTAGTCGGCCAGAACCAGCCATTTCCTCCTGCAGAAAGGAGACAATCTCCTCCAAATCCGCTTCTCAAGTCACTTATGAAACTACGACTTTAATCTCGTAATTATTACTTTATTCTCGTAACATTATGACTATATATATTTATTCTAAACCGCATTAATGTTGATTATTCTGAAACACTCTCAATACATGCATGAATTTAAAATGAAAATGCTTATATTTACCAATGGATTAGCAGCTTAATTAAAAGCTTGGCATCCTCGAACAATAGCTTTGGGCAATGCTGTTTTTATAGTGAAATGCTAACATCGCTAGGGTCTTAACTAGCTAAGATATATCTTTAGTTGGAACTACCTAGTAGGCTAGTTAATGGTGATCTTAACTGAATTGAACAAACTTTATTGCAGCCAAATCATGATCTGGTTAATTTGACCTGCCATTGTATCAGGTGATATGGTGCCACAAATAAAAAAATAAAAAAGCTAGGTTAAGAAAAGTGATTATTGTCTCTCTTTCAGAAACTATTTTGCTGATTTAGTGATGAAGACCATGTTATAAGATAAAATGCTCTGTGTCAACTACCAACCCTGAGGACTGCTCTCTGAATATCATATTCTTCTCCAAAATTAATTATAATTTCTCAACAGTCTCATAAAGACTACCCATCAGGATTTAGTACCAAAAAAAGCGTCTTCGGGTTATATATGATAAATATAAATATTCATACAGTATTTGTACATGCTAGTCATGATTGAGTGGAAGCTACTGCCTGAATACGACCACTGCTGTGTGAAGTGACCGTCGAAGGTTATGCCTTGCTTAAGAGCACATTTACGCTGATGTCAGCAGTTCTCATTGACTTTTCTCTGCCAGCTGGTTTCCACCAAACACCAGAAGGCCAGGACCTGACAGAGAAGTTATGTTTAGCAGAGTTTTCACACTGACCTAGTTTTGTTCATTCGGTTCCTTTCATTGAAAACTAAAGCTACTGTAATTATTACCTCTATAGAGTGCTGCATTTAATACCCTGACGTATTATTAGTTGGATTTGCTACAAACAGATTAAACAGGAGCAAGAAAGGCTTAGGTAATTTGATAATTGCTTTTGGCACCTGTGTTTTGTGTTCCTCTCCCTGTAGCCGAGGAGAGAATCCCTGAGGTTTTCAGCTGAAGGAAGGCAGAGGAGCAGCTCCCGCTGTGTGACGCTCTGAAGGGGCTACGCTCTCACGTCTGCTCCACATTGCCCCTGCTCAGCATGTCTTAGATTCAACCACATCCAGATCTTTATCACAACACGAATTAAACTTTGATTTTCTGTCCACTCAGCAAGAGAGCTGCACCAGTGATATTGGGGATAGATCATTTCACACTGTGGACAGGCAATTCGCAAAGGTATGCAAAGGAACATAAACTGACTTTTTTTTTGGTGATGCCCTCAAAATTGCAATAAAGGTTCTTGACACTGAGTTGCATTTATTTATTTCATTTTTTACATATCCTCGTATTCAAACCCTTTTCTGTTTCCAGCCGGTCTCTGAGGATTCGTGCTTGCAGGAGAAAAAGAAAATTAAAATCCATCAGCTAATGTGTCGCCTGGTAATGAAATAAGAATCTGACACTCTCTCGCATTGAAATGCAAAAGAGGTGTCCTGGCGTTACCCTGGCAATTTATCATAAAAGCCAGAGAATTTCTACTTAATATACATGAGGTACAGTGAATTATTACAGGGCTTGCCATTATAACAAACTTCTCAAAGTGCACAGACAAAAGGGTCAAGTATATTATTTTCCCTAACGTCACTCGGACGGATTATCTAAATGGCTTCTGAAGTTGGAGAATTTCATACTTTCTTTGAATATGTTTTATACTTTGTCCCATTTTGCACAATGCAACCCTTTCCCCCTCTGTTCCCTTTTTTTCGGTGGAGAGAAAATGGAAGAGAGAGGGAGGGCTAAAAATGTCACCTGCTAGTATCAGAGTGCTTTCCACAGCTCTAATTCATCTCTGCCAGCAGCGTGTCTCTCTCCCTTTCTCCCACCTGCAACACAATACGGCCCATACTGTAAGTCCACTGAATGCATCCAGTCCTCAGCCTCTTGGCTTTTTAATGCTAAAGTAACACAACAAGGAAACATGCGCCAAACTAAAACTAGAAAAAACTCATGATTAATCATTCCTTCTTAATCTTGTGATTCCGCCTGTTTGAAATCATCAATAGTTAACAATGAGTGTGATTGATATATGAGCAGACCATGTTCAGAAAGTGTACTCACTGAGGAACAAAGGTGAATAATGCCCAATAATATCCAGTGTGCAGCATTTGATTGATGAGTTTTGTCACACGACAGCCAAAAACTGTTTATGCATCTGTCAAATGAATGATGAATGAAAAAGAAGCTAATATCACCTCAAACAGGATCATGTTTTAGCAAGAACCTTCAAAGTTAATGTATCGCCGTTGTCACTATGGTCGACACATTATAGTAGAATTATGATTGTGTATTACTTGAGAAATTCTGTATTGTAAAACTTCAAAGACATTCTCCTATAATTTCACATCTTTAGCATCATCATAAAGAATTATATACATTATTTTATGAATACATATGAACTGCATATTTGATAAATAATCAAAGACCACACTTGAGCTTTGATAGGTGACCTAACAGGATCGACCCGGGATCGTGAAAAATGTATGATAAGTGACACATCCATGTGTTTTGCCGCAGAATGAGGGCTGTCACATCAGCATATGCATGTAGTCACTGATAATGTATCATTTATATGACACATTTTCATGGGGCGCCATAATGCCATTATCATATTGGAGAATGTTTTTAGTTCTCCCACGGGACATCTCCACAAATCACCATGTCCAAAGCAAACCAGGGCCAAAGATTAATGATAAACATGACAAGGACAAATTAGAATATGTAGAAGTTAGCATCTGCGGGCACCACCAAATATCCCAGGGCTAAATAAATAGACATGCATTCTAAACTGTTCCCTGTTGTCCAATTTTATAAATAGTCCTGTCGGGCCTGTTTATGAACCTCCAGAATATGTGTTTTTATATGTTTCAGCTGTGTAATAATACTGCAGACAGGGAGAGATAGATTAACATTTAGGCTACACATCCAGTAAAAGCATCACTATACTGAGCTAGCAAATAGTCGGCCTGCTTATATTCCGAGCTTGAGAAAACAGTGGCTACCACAGTTTTAAATCCATAGTTAAAAGTAATTTGATTATTTCCCTTTATTAAATATAACTCTACAGCTACAATATGTTAGTTTACAGTGCTGATAATACGTGCCCATTGTGTTTGCTTTCCTGGATTATAGTCATCATGTCAATTGGTTGTTTTTACCCTTTTGTGGACAAAGCTAGGCTATATCTGTTTGCAGTCTTTATGCTAAGGTAGGCTAAACTAACTGACTCCTGGCTGTCGCTCTATTTGCGTTGGGACAACACATCCATCGGAGGTTTTACGCTCTTTTTTATTTACCTTTGGACATAGGCTAGCTGTTTTCCTGTTTTCAGTCTGTATGCTAAATGAAGCTAGGCTAACTGACTCCTGGCTGTAGCTTTATTAGCGTGGAGATATTGCAAGAGTGGTATCAATCAAAGCAAGATTTTCCGAAAAAGTCTAACTATTACTCTAAAAATATAAAAGTGATATCAGTTTAATGTCTGAAAGTATAACAAGTAATATGACTTCATCATGCTGCATGATGGCTTTTTTAAGAATGACATATTCACAAACGTAATTATTGGAATCGACTGATATTCAATTTAGCCATCACAAATATCGTAAAACAATGCACCATATCATGAACTGATCAAATGATATGTTTGTAAAATATAATGTAGCTATAGCTGTTAAATACATTTAGTTGAGTAAACAGTAAATTATTTCCCTATAAAGAGCAGAAAACTTAAATAATTGACATTAAGCACACATACCTCAATAGTGTGTTGAAGTACAGCACTTGAGTAAATGTAGTAAAATGGCAGCAGTGGTTAGCATTAGCATTAGCAACTGTGAGAACCTCGGTGAGTGCTGCCAGAGTCAGAGAGACGACCTTATTGTTTTTGATGGGGAGCATAAATCCCAATAACCATCAGAAGTGAGTGCTGAGCCATTAGCCCCCCTGAGTGACTGTCACATCCAATGGAGAAGCCCCTCCTCCATCTCCACCTGAGGCTCTGGAGATGGATGGCCGGCCGCTCGATGGTGCGCTGGCTCATTTCTACCCCGGTACAGAAGTCAGTGCTGATTAAAATATCCACACTGGGTCTTTATTTCTATTACCAATTCACTCAGCCAGTCCAGACCCTCTCAATTAAAGCGCCTGGGCCCGGATGAATGGAGATGAGGGGGTGAATGGTAGCTGACAGAATTACAAACGCTCACAGTCACAATTTATCCTCCTGACAATTAGGAGCAATTTGTTTCATGCTAACTCATCCTTAAGGTTTCAGAAGGTCTTATTTGATATCAACAGGAGAGGCTGCAGCTGTCACAATCCCCCAATGCCACTCTCCGTTTTGATTATACTCAGTTGACTGCACTTACAGTAAGTCATGCAATCAGTCCTTCTCTTACACATAGGCCTACATGAGATGTTTATGTAAATACAGACCATGTTGAGATTAATTAAGTCAATTTATGAGTCTCGATATACTATATTCACTGCTTCACAGGCTTTGGGAGTAACGGAAAACATGTAACGGCGCTACGTAGGCCTACTGTATCTAGGATGAAGTTTTTCTTTTACAGTTTTCCATTACAGAAAAAAAAGACCTGACACAAATATGAGTTAGTAAAGTCGTGGACGGAACATTGCTAGCTTTTGTACTTGTGTTTTATGTTTCTCAAGTCACGATGAGATGAGTCAACACAGTCTCACTCCCTGAACGTCCAATAGCGACGCTTGCTCAGGGTCCTTTGGCGTGCAGTTGTGACGCGCCGAGTCTCCTTCAGCTTCATAAACGGACGCAAAGAGCTTTCAACTGACTGCAATGTGTTCCCATCGGTATGAGATTAGTTTTGTTTCATAAAGATAAAGCAACACTTTCTCAGAATAAAGCAAAACTATGAGTTTAAGAGAAAAGAAAACTGAGTCAAGCAAAATAAATTTAATTTAAAAAATAAAACTATAAGTTGCAAACAAATCATTTGAGTAATCATGTCTTTTTTCTTTAAAAAATCGCTGGAGGACTGGGCTGTCACTCAAAAACTGAGTAGCCAATGGGGACGCACCCCTGAAAGTCCCGCCCACCTGGGACGTTTGTGTCAAAATCGAAAAACAAAAAATGAGGGAGCAAAAGAGAGAGCTGCAGCGAGAGCAAAAGTCTGATCATTGAGAAAGAAGCAAAGAGAACTGCAAACAAAAATATGTGTTAAAACAAAGAAAAAAGACAAATAGTTTATATGATTACACAAATGATTTGTTTGCAACTTATAGTTTTATTTTTTTAATTTAATGTATTTAGCTTGACTCAGTTTTTTTTTCTCTTAAACTCATAGTTTTGCTTTATTCTGAGAAAGTGTTGCTTTATCTTTATGAAACAAAACTAATCCCATAGACATCGAGTGCCGCCGAAGGACTGTTCCAATGTCCAGCATACTTGGAATTCTACCGAGCCCGGCGTACTTCGTAGCGAGAAATTTCGAGGCTGCACATGTGTAGACTCCGCGGTCTTAAAGTCCCCACAATGCTTTGCGCACGGACCAATTTCCCCAAATCTGTGGCGGAAGATGTAAGGCGGGGCCTCTCATATGAAGCACACCTGCACACTTGCTAGCCTGTTCCATTCTTTGTTTTCCGAATGCCAGGAAGGATTCTTGCCTCGCTTCTGAAGGAAGTGACTCGGAAGACATGTGCTACCAAGCAAGCGTCCTCGACATTGAGAAACACCCAGAGTTGGATGAGTGGGCAGCCAAATATTTCTGAACATGGACAAGGAGGACATGATATTATTTGAAATAACCTTTCCACCCTGCTGATTCAGCCTTAACTTGAAATCTGTGCTTTTTCTTTACACACCACATCTTATTGGAATGCACATTAATGCCCCACGTGATTACATAAAGAACATCATTTATTATGTATGATATGTTATAAGGCAACACAAAAATATGTATGCTTTTCGACAACCTTTAACTCCAGCCACAGCTATGAAAGCTGAGAAATGATGGCGACTTCTCAGCGAGAATGTCTTAGGCTCGGGCACAAAGGAGTACAGCTCTCACTGAGTGAGCCACTTTCTTCAGCGGAACCACTAAAACTTCTATGGCGATATTCTATTGTGCTTTGAAAAAGGGCTTTTGAAATGCATTAGCCCTACACACTTTCTGAAGAAAGCCCAAGCACGGATTTGATACATAGCGCCGGAACAAAAAAGAGAAAGAAAAAAAAGATAAATAAAAGCAGGATGCAATCATTTTTGAAAGATTTGCCCAGCCCCCTTAAGATCTCTCCTTCATTGTTTGCTGACGACTTGATACCGCAAAGTTCGATTTGTCTTTTTCTTCTTCCTCTTTTTCTTCTGCCGTAGCAAATTTGTTTTCAGGCTCCATAAAATAGCCTTTTCTTATTTCAAGCAGCAGTGTATGCAGTGGAAAATCTTTCACATAATATATCCTTAAAAGCACATTACTCTGTCCCATACACCGTTAAGAGTTAAGAACACAGTTAATATTTACAGTTGAAAAAAAATGGGAGAAAAGGAAAAGGATTTTGTCAGGGAATAAAACACCCCCACCCACGTATACACACTCACTCTCAGTGCAGCAGTTGAACAATTGCTATTCACAATCCTATCCTTAATGCCTAAGACCAACATAAAAGAGGGGAGTTTAAGAATATAGGGATAAGCCCTTTCAGCTTTTCTAAGTCTTAAGGCTGGTTTATGCTCCATGAATACTGAGCATCGGCAGCCAGTGCTGTTGCCACTCTAAATAGATATTACAATGATTTGGGAACAATGCATTCCACTGATTCCCTCAGACACAAAAATACATATATGTGTATATATAGTGAATAGGAGGCAAACATTAGCGCTCCCTGACAATACAAGCATTTTTGATGTAGAAGGGTAGAGCAAGATTAATGTCTGAGCGAGAGAAAAGGCGAGATACCACTTTGGGTGTTTGCTGGGAAAGCTGCAGCGGGAAGATGCTTTGAGAGTCTAAATCCCCCCCTGAGTACAATGCAGGGCTGCTGATACAACCAACAGACACGGGGTCACCTCCCCTCAGGGAGACAATGGAGCACAACAACAAACTGGAGTGAGGAAGCACCGGGACTGTGCCGGCACAAAGGCATGGAGAGGAAGTCAAAGGGGGGAATAAAGTAGGGAAAATGCAATTTGCCAGCGTTTTTTCAACATTATTATTATTCCTAATAAGCATCAAGGGCTGCTGAATGTCGCAGCAAAGGGAAAGTGACCATCCTCCAAAATCTCATCCTCTCCTCTGCAACATGAGAAGCATGAAAATTAGTCTTCTGTGCACGTCTGCTTCTATCCTACTAAATGACAGCATATGGGAGCATTTCATATGCTAAAAGATGATTTTGAAGAGGGCCGTCTCGCAGCACAAGAGAGGTACGGATAAACAGTCCCCTTTTTTTGCCACTTAAGCTTTCCAAACGGCCTCAGGGCTCCAGAACAACTCCGACCCTTGTGTCTCCTCTCCCAATCCAAGATTAGCCTGTCTTCTTGTCTTAATCCAGCAGAAACGCTGCATCCTGACTCCAACACCTCTCCACAATTACTGCACTCCATAATCCCCTGCCTGCCTCCATTTTTCCCTACTGCTTTAAGAGGGGTAAAGATCAGGGGTGAGCACTCATCCCCGAGCCCTCCCCTGCCTCTCACCATGGCAGTTAAGTGTCTGCGGAAATCATAGAATGAGTAAGCCTTGTGACAGCTTATTAATACTTCTCTCTTCTCTAGGGTTTACCAATGGTCAGTCCTTAAGTATACTGTACTGGATTAAAAGGATTTGCTTGTAGCTCAGGTTGTGAGAAATAGGTATTTCAGCGCAATTCTCCCGCTCTGTTCGAACTAAGATGTCACTTGAAGGGTCTCGAGTCGCTTTGTGCGCCGGGCTGATGGTCTATGAGATCTAATGTTGAACATGAGGCTCAGGTATTTTTCATGGTCAGTACTTCCTATGATTTCAAGTGGCTCTTGATCCTCTCAGGGAGCCAAAGCACTCAAGCCAAGGTCTGACATACAGTAAACAGATGAACTGAGCGTGTGGCTCTTTATTCAGTAAACTTTGATAGTCTTTACCGCCGATCCAAAGAATGACCACCGCAGTTCTCCTCCACTCAAAGCTGTGTTCACTGCAGTGTACAGCCCGGCAACAATGAGTGTGGCGCTTACAGACGAGATGTGCTTAAATGAATCATCCTGCTGGCTTAGCATAGCTTGGCTGCCTCTGCTCTGGATGTCTTTAATGCGTTTGTTTGCCTGCAGGCCCTCCGAGTCTTTCTTCCCGCTTTCTCTGCTTTCTAGCCCGGATAGATTATACGTATTTTTTTATATTTATTTCAAAACCTAAATGGACTTGAATCGATCAATACCTCATTGTGCGTGTGACGAAAGCTCCAAGGGAGGGGGGCAACCAATATGACAGATGTTACAATTCAGATTTCCTTTTCATTATTTTTCAAGTAAACACAATGGCATATCGAAAGGCATTTCAAAAGCTGTTTTAAATTGATTTAAGTTAGCTCCTTGTCATAAAGCTGTGTGTTCACAAGTATCACAAAGATGACTCGGAACGGAGAAAGAGAGTAAAAGAAAGCTGCCTCCTCCAAGGACTCTAAGCCATTGTAGGCTTCTACCCAAGCCTTAGATTTAAGGGACCAGGCCCGGACAGATTTGCTCAGAAGTCTTTTCAGAAGATATTTTTTGAGCCTAAGATAGTCATCATGCAGAATAAACAACTTACTTTCAGAAAAGGGAGGGACATGAAAGAATATGGAGGCACAAATGTCCCACTGGTAGCGAAATCAAGGAAAATAGAAGGGCATCAGAATCCTCTGAGCCTCCATATCAAATGTCCCACCCGATCTGGAATTCACAATAAAAAAGACACTTATGCATAATATAACGATTGTCATGACATATCACTACAGCGGAGGAAATAAAATAGGGGAAGCAGAGAGCCTTTTATGTTCAGAAAATATGATATGATTAGGGCTTTTGATGCTGCGAGCTACTCAGATTTGTTCTCTCTGCATCAAAAGGTGAGATCTTAAGTTTTTCATATTTCCAGTTCTCCATCATATCGTTCAATATCTCCAGAAATTATTACTGCCGCATAACTGAATTAATCCTCAGAGGTACAATTGAGCTGGAACCTGTGTTGCCCTAGCTACAGGGACAATACGGAGTTTCCATCCAGCCTCATCTGTTCAATTTAGCCCACATGATTTTGGGAGTTCTAATCTGCCATGCTTCTTTCCGACAGAATGGTGACCACAAAAATGCTGCGTCTTCAAACTGTGATAGATGGCTGAGGTGCAGGAAGAGAAAAGACAGGAAGTTAGAGAGCGATAGAGGCTCACTTCTTGGAAGGGAAGGAGAGAGACGTGGTCCCGCTCTGCAGTGGCGGAGAGAACAAAACATGCAATTAGAGCAGCAATACACTGTGAAGTGGTCATTACTAGAGCTAATGAGTGCGCTATCTGTCCGCACATTAAAGTGCCCGCTAACGAGGGCTTGTTCATCATCGGGCGAACACAAGTCATCGTATAATCCTATCTCCTGTCCTCTCATCCCATAGCAGGAGAGGAGGCTCATTTGGGCAGGCGCTGGACAAAAGAAGCCAAACAAGGCTTTGGCTCGGAGAGACTTTAAACTTGACCCAAACATCCGTCTGGATCCTACTTCTGCTGCTGCATCACATATGCATTAAGGATCTTTTTCAATATATTTCAAAATGACTTGGTAAGTCGAAGTAAAAGTAATACATTCTGCATATTTGAATGAGTTGGTGCTACTCCCTTCCACCAGGCTTACCTCAATGTACGCCGGTAGTTTTACTGTAATCCAGTTGACACAAACCCGACTGAAAACATAACCTCCTGACATGTTTTATTCTGGTTGAACCAAACACTCTTTTCATGGCTTCTCCCAAGTTTCCACAACATAAATGCCCCCGGCCGCCACAAGAGAGCACTGCAGCCAAGCCTTTCCCCCACACCCTGTGCTGCTGCTGTGTGGCATCCGTACTGTAAGCTGATAAAGACAGCGATGGCAGCATCAGATAAAGAGGGGAGGCAACACGCTCCATAGGGTTCACACACTCTTAAACACTTATTATCTATTTGATGCATTCCTGATTGCTAAATATTTTCATGGGCAAATCCTCCCACAGGGCGAGAACCCCACCCCCCCATGCTTTGTGTCCTTGTGTTTCTATTTACCCGAGAAAATAAGGGGGGTGGGGGGTAGAAAGTTTGGGCTGTCTCCGAGCAGTAAGAAATGTGTCACAATAAGACGAAATCTCTGGCATTCGCCCCCCCCCAACAGTAAATAGAGCTTTACTGTAAGAAAGTCAAGATGAGGATTTTAAAAAAGAGTGACTGACACAGGAGTGAATACATCATATTCAAATAAAAGACTGTAAAGAATAAGGAGATGAATTTGGATTTATTTTTCCTGCATGTGTGTGTTTGCTTCCCCTCCTGTCTCCACGGGGCAATGTTCTGGCACTCACAATCGGATGAACAAGTTTTTCCTCCACCATTGTTGGGTCCATATCACTCCGCTATGACTCATTCCATACCCTGTAATTATGTTTGGAAAAGAAAGAAACAGACTTGAATTATCTTTAATTGTGTAAAGCAGCAAACTGCTGTCTGAAGGCAGACATGAAGTGTTTAACCTTGGGCTCCATTATCCCCACATAAACCTCACTGCATGAGACCTCCAGATTAACCATGGAAACATAAGAAATGGCAGAACAAGTCATTTTTCAAGTGGATTTCTGCATAGTTTGTGAAATTCAGGTCAAAAATATTTAACATAATTATTTTTAATGTGAATAATACCATTAATAAAATCATCCTGCAGTCTAATTGTTATATGGTAGACCCTGTGGAGGGAGCGTATCTGCGGAGCATCTCCAGAGTGCTTCTGATTACTTCCTCTCTATTCATCATTTTGTCGTCTGGCCCCAAGGCATCAATAAACAACTGTCATGGATCCAAGTGACGGCAAATCAGTCAGCTTTCACAGCACAAAGACACTAATGCAATTTTATTGTTCATTACTTTATCATAATATTATATCTATTTCATCTAACACGTAGATTTAGAAGTCTCGTGTTTGATTATCTGGCGACTTTCAGGTAAAAACAGTGTTTCCATGAAGTAGATTAGCATCGGACAAACCAGGTGCTATCTCGATCTTTTTGTGGCGTAATAAGGTGCGATATAGTCTATCAACTGTACTACCTTCGATGTGTGTCCGTGTTGTGTGCATAGATAGATCCACACACACACAGAGACACAGACACACACACACACACACACACACACACACACACACACACACACACA
>CALSBZ010046918.1:4450641-4473945 GCA_943591055.1 Gobionotothen gibberifrons
ACACACACACACACACACACACACACACACACACACACACACACACACAGACACACACACAGACACACACACAGACACACACACACACACACAGACAGACACACACACAGACACACACACAGACACACACACAGAGACACACACAGACACACACACAGACACACACACAGACACACACACAGACACACACACAGAGACACACACACACACACACACACACACACACACACACACACACACACACACACACACACACACACACACACACACACACACACACACACACACACACACACACACACACACACAGAGTGATGTGCGATCAGAAGCATCACAGAGTTTAGCTTCAGTAGCATTGCCCCCGAGGGACTGCTGCTGTGCCTGTGCAAACATGTGGGCCCCGCTCTGCCACCTGGGAGCCGAAAGGGGAAGACAATCAAGATCAGCAGCCCAGATAATCTCCGTTTAGGACACTACATGCATTACGGCTGAAATGTGAGACTACATGGGAGTTGTTTTTGATCTGTACATGTTTGTTCAGCGTCTGTATCGGGCTGCGGCCGGTTCCAGGGATGAAGTACTGAGGCTACAGAGAGCAGGAGCAGGGAGAGGCTGGAATATGTTAGCACAAGCACTGAAAACTGAAACGTTGCCTTTAATTAAATGTATGATGTCAACAGATTTCACTGTATTAGGTTGGTTGAAAGCAATAATATTAAGTTGAACCTATTTACATGTTATATTGTTGCGTTCAACTAATACAGGTAGGCCTATGTGAAATATTTCTTTAAATATTTTTATTGAAGACACATGGCCCATAGAAATATTTTTTTTAAATCAAGTGTAACCACAGTTAAACAACTTATGATCGTCGGAGTCTTGACTACTACTGTACATCAATTGAAGAGCCATACTTTTCCTTTTGAATTTTTTCCCAGTTTGTTCTTGTAGATTCACAATTTAATAAGACGCCAGACACAAATCTGTGCTCAGAACCAATTTCAAAGCGCCCATTTCGGGGTCAGTCTCATCTCAGCTGTGCTGGGCAGCAATCATACTGTGTGCACACAAATTATGCTTAACCACAATTAACCTGGGGGGTGTGCCGTGTTTCCAGGACCATTCAATCTCACTTCCATATCACCAAGAAGTTAGAAGTTAAGAGATTGTCTTGGCTCCGCTCTCATCAAGCATCAATAATTGATTGAGGCTTCTGGGACACATTGTGCATTGTGTCGTCGGGGGTGATCAGCAGGCGGACCCTCAGTGCGGGGGGAGAGCTCACCCAGCGCTGCTCTGCTTGACCCAACCAATCCTCTATTATTTATTACAGCAAAAAGGATCCTGGTGGATGGGTTAAGGAGGTCAGTCGACATTTAGTGCTTCCTCGACAGACGTCCCTGCGGTTTAGATTGAGCATTTCACGCTACGCTGCCTCTCCCACACATGCCCTGATTTGATATTAATATCAATCTTCTTTTTACCCTTCTCTTCATTGAGATTAGCACATCTCTTTTCCCCCGGTTCTGACATTCAGTTTGGTCTAAGGAGGACAGAGTGAAGCGTGTTTGCTGTAGAAGAATAAAATCCTAAAGTGGTATTTTTGTGAGCACACACATCTAAGTTAAGCTCACACAGAGTTTATGCATTGCAAATCAACTGCTCTCCCTCCACGCATTCATACACACACACACTAATGTCTCAAACTGGCATATTTCCAATATTACTTCATGTAGCACTCCACTGAAAGAGAGAGTTTATTATGTTGGGAAATAGCGCAGGATCGAACAATAGCTTTGTTTGAAATCTTCTTCCCATGCAGTTAGAACGAAACAAGGCTTGACTTTAAACACGGCTCCAGGCTTGCGTTTTCTCGCGTTGACAGCACGGCTAGCCAAGCGTTCGCCCAAAGGCCTTTGGCAACATCCTGAACAATACCATATCAGTGTGTCCTGTCACCCCGCTATTGTTCAACCCTGACACCAGCATCCCACTCAGACATAAGCGGGGTCAGAGGTCAGATCTCCAACACTTACGCGGACGCTAACAAATGGGATCTCATCGTGACCTTGAGCCCTGAGGCTAAGACAATGAGGTGCAACAACATGGCCACATTGTGTTTGAGGTTGACAATAATTCTATATGAAAACTTACCCTGTGAAGTGATGACATCCATCAAAGGTTAACAAAGCTGAGGCCAAAGCACTGAGAGGAAGCTGCTGAGAACAAACCTTTAAGTCTCTTATCAGCTGATGGAGGAAATTACACGGCTGCAACCCTGAAACATTTAATTAGCAGTTTATGTACATCATGGTATATCACATCTCAACAACCGCTTCCCTATAATTGCTCTAAACGCCCCGGGCAGTTTGCAGTGGGTTTGATACTGAGGACTTATTCCAGGCCTTTGTTTGTGTTGCCGTCTGGGTCCTGCCTGTCTGATTGTCAAGTCTCACCTAAAAGTAGATTCTTGTCCAAGATATCCTTATTACAGAATACACCGAATTTCATAACTGCAACAAAAACCAAAAAGGCGCAACAAATACAAATTCATTTCCAAGAATGGGAGAGATTTGGGACATTTTCAGAAATGAAGATCCCTTATTTACAGCATAGCTTTTTCCAGTGATCACAATCAAAGTGTGTCACTTTGTGTTTCTTCCATACAAGTGTGTGTGTGTGTGAGTGTGTGGGTGGTACGTGTGTGTTACGGGTCACCTTGAGCGTTTTGCTGCACATGGCAGAGGGTCCCGTCGCTGTCTCTGGCGCGCTTCGCTGAGTACTTCCTCAAGCGCGACACTCCCACTCCAGCAGGGATTTCCACACACCAACGGTTGAATCTTCCTCTTGGGCCTCCATTGCTAACCATTAGTAGCGGATTAGGAGAGCGGGTGAACGGAAGAGGAATGGCTCCGGGGGCTAGCTATCAGGTGGATTTCATAACTGACATCCTCGGATGACCATCCAGGGTTAGAAACCGACTCAGCTCTTGGTTTCAACTTCAGACTGTTTTAATGTATACACTCAAAATGTGCAAGCAGACCAGAAAACAAGCAAGTTGTCAAAGCTTTGGACTCATCAGGTTCAGTTTCAACCTCTGCATTAACTTGTATCCCAGTATTGACAGTGCCAATACATTAGCAGAGCATAAAGGCAAAAGTGAGTGACTGAAATGATGGTCATAGCATCGTCCCATTTTACAAGTGAAATCTTTTTACCGGAAATTGCGCAGGCCTCCTCTTTACAAAAAAGAAAAGAGAAGCAGTTGAGACAGTGCCATGAGATTCTATCACCACCAGCTACTAAACAAGCCAATCATTCCCAAATATATTTCTCAGGCGTTTAATAAGGAGATGAATTGAAAGCTTTGTGAGAGAACTCATCTGGGAAAGGAAATAATGAGTCCGTCTTGGACTTTTTTGAGGAGCTGCCAAAAGAACTATTCACAATGGGTGCGTTGGCGATGGCGTTCTTAAAGTCCCAGTTTGAGCGACTAGCTGCTGTAATGTGACATATTTCCATTTGAAACGGCATTGTTAGATCTGAATGGGAAAGACAGTAGACTAATTAATAAATTACAACTCATCAACAAACTTTTAAAAGGTTTTTTGGCAACAAATATCCAAACACACACCTCTGACTATCACTCAAGGTTTGCCTTGCTAACTACGACCCAAAAACGGTCCGTAAGGTTTGATATGTCGGTAGGAGTAAGCTAGTCGCCTAAAGTCATATTAGATCGATATATGTTTGTTTTCAACCCCAGGGCTCAAGATGAAGAAATAATACATGGATTTGTATACATATTTTTTAAACTTGATTTGGCATGTAGCAAGCGATAACCAAACAATTGACACATGGACGGAGGAGCTTGGGTCACGTCTCTCTTTGGTCACTGTGTTTTAAAAGTCATATAGGTGGACTGTGCAAACAGATTTTAACGACACATAATTATGTTTGTTGTTAGGCGACGACCTCTAGTGGCTATAGTTATAATGACCGGGGGAGGTTACATTTAGCATTATTAACAAACACAGAACTTTTACACTGACTGAGGACGCTGACGGTCGTGTGCTACGTGAAACCAAAAGTTGACACCTTGAGTTATTCCTTGGACCTAACAACGTTACAACATTATTATGTACGTAAACATTTGTCACTACATAGTGTGTTGACTAACTCCACCTAAAATGTACCTGGCCAACAAGTGAGCATAACTTACTTACTCAAAAGCTCAGTTTCTGGTCTGTACCACATGCTTAGTTCAGTGTTGGGCATTCAGCATGAAGAGGATTTATCTTGTTTTTTTTCACTTTCTTTTAGAATATGACACTGAAGAGCCATGAACCATGAGACATTGAGTTCAAGGATGCTAGCGCCGTAAAGCTTAGAGGAGCTGCAAAGTCGGGTGTTAATTCTCCGTGGAAACATCAGTATGAGTGACATCTCTATACTCGACTGATGCATGATATAAAAAAAGTGATTATAGCAGTATGGAATATTCCTCCACACTCAATCATTTGGTTGAACACTTGCACATGTATGGATGAGTTTCAGGGTATACTGCCAGAACATGTGAACCTGATTTAAAAAAAAGATCCAGGTATATCTGTAGCAGAGGCTAACATTGTGACCACATCAGGAGCCTGCGGAGGCCACTGAGGTGTAACCGAGCGAATCTGAACGTTGAGCCTCTATTTGTCAGGGAGACAAAGGTCTGGTTTTCACAGCGAGGTCACAGTTGCATGGAGAAGAAAGCTGGACCCCGCCAGGTAAATAGGATGTCATTGTCCCACAACAAAAGCATAGTCTTAACCCTGTGACCTCATCAGCTTTGGGGAATGCTTCTCTATTCTCAGCCAGTCATCAGGAGAGGGAGACGGGCGCTTTGAAGACACTGCAGACACCACAGGTATCAGTTCCCCTGGGCCCGCTGAGGCACTTGCAGAACAGCATACAAGCAACCTGTAGCAACATTGGTGTTTGCTTTAATGACCTTCATGATGCATAGAAACCCGAAACATGTGAAGAAAATGAATGTGCAGGGTTATGCTTTTATATGGAGATAATCAGATGATCTATACAGGTCAGAAACCATGCTGCTGGGAAAGCACGGTTTGATTTAAAAGACACATTTTGAAGGTTGCACATGAAAAAGTGCACTGAGAAACTTTCATCTGCCGCCTGCTTACTGTTCCTTTACTGACCCACATTTCCCTGAAAACCCATCAAAACGACTTTCAGAAAAATGCAGTATCACTTGTTCTGTGATCACGCTAATCTGAACGCTTTTGCAGATTGAGAGCTGCGAGTGCTCAAAGCAAAGGCAACTCAATCTTAGAATTTAAAAGGCTTTTTTCTTTGCCTCATACAGCCTGCAGCCAAATGGCACTTGTGTTCTGACACGGCACATAAACACACACAAAAGAAGTTATTAGCGTAGATGCAAATCAAATTACTAGCAGTGTAAACTGCTATTCCTCCCTGCACTTGGGCCTGTAATTACTCTGGCTTATAGGACTATAATGAATGCTAATGACACACTACTGCAAGGCCATCAGCCCAACACTTGTGTGAGGTTGGCTGATTTTCACTTAAGTTATGAGAGCCCATTTTAGTCCGTGTAGTTTTCCCTTCATTCCATACTCTGTGCAAGATTAAAGAGAACAATAATTTTGGTGAGGAACACTTCCCTGGAATATGTTTCAGGAGCAAGTCATTTAAAAATGAAAGTCCATAATTGGATGCAGTCAACCATATCATATATAAAGCATATTTTTGCATTTCAAAAGGGATTACAAATTCAACTACACAAAGAGTCCTTGTGGATAGGACAACAGCTGCACATGCCTCAGAACAAGAATCTGTCAGTGTTACTGAATCTCATTTCATTTAATTAGTAATATGCATTTCTGCTGTTTGGGAATCAATATATATACAAATCCCTATGCTTAAAATACAAAATATAGATCAGGCTTAAAACTCACCGTCGTTCACAAAAATATGTGGTCAGGATGTTTGGGTCCGACATTAACATGAAGGCACAACAATTATAAATATAATTTATTTTGTTTGGTTAAATAAACATAGTTGGCATCATATATAAAGCCAATTATGGGCCAAAACTTAGTCAATATCGATGTTGTGAATTTTTCGAACTTACAGAGTACTGGACCAGGGTCAGATGAGGTTGCTCAGTTATCATAAACATTATCAACACAGGGAGACATTTCCAAATGAATGCAGAATCTGTGGGCAACGGGATGATATTTCTGTAACAGAAGCTTTCAGCTTCCATTTTGCAGTCCATGTTATATTGACCAATCACAATTAAACGAGCTTTGATTGCAAGCTAGTGAACAAACCTGCAAACATGCAGCATTGCAGCCAATCAGACATTATGTAGTATGAAGGGGATTTTGCCTTTTTTCGTTTTAAATTAGCTTCTACATATATGATACGTGTGAAAAGTCATATTGTAATTCGAATTCAATTTTCACGTCTCAAGTTGTTCAACCTAGAGGTGTGCACAGACTGAGGCAGCAGTCGAATAGTCCGTTTTGCTTAGGAACCTTCCGTATTACGGTGGTTGAGAGGTGCAATCGACAATTACAAAGTGTGACACACTTTAACAAAGCTTGAGACAAATTTACATTTTATAAAACAAATTTACATTTTATAAAACAAATTTACATTTTGTACTATATTTGTGATAAAAGGATTTTTAGCCATACGTTCTTAATACAATTGGTATTGTTGGACTCAGTACTTGTTAGACTACAACCAAAAATACAATGAAGTACTTTTACTGTGTACTTTTTGAGTAATACTCTGTCAAACTCAGTGGCGAACCGTCAGGGCCTTCAAGGTATTCAGACACCCTGGAACACTCAGGTAAAACAAACAAAAAATCGATTTAATTATATAAATAAAATGTATATAAAATTAATAAATGAGGATCGTATCTGTGTTATTGATCTGTAACATTACAGTGTTACGTTGATTTGTTTGTCCTTCTCGGACCATGCACGACGCATTTCAGTGGTTTTGTGTTAGAAAAGAAAGCAACCAATCAGATCTTGTTCTGGGTCTCTGGGTAGAATATCCTTCAACCAAGGTATTCTACATCCTTAATAGAATGCCCTGGCCGTTGCACTGAATGAGTTTGGACTGACCGGTAGTTCACTGGCTCGAGACAGAGGATCTAAATGAATGTGACGAAGCAATTCATGACGTTTTATTGTTTTTAACGTTGAAATGACAAGTGCAACAGGTGAAGATGAAGTTGTTGCGGAATTGTTGTGACTCACAACAATTCCGCAACAAAGGGTACTCACAACTTGCGGCAGGGGGTGTGTGTGTCTACAGAAGGTCCAGTTGTGATAGACACGGTTCGCCACTGGTCAAACTCCCCTCCTGAGTACAATCATTCATGTATTCTGCATTATTTGTTGAGGGATAAAAAGATTTATTTCCATAAGTTCTACATGAAATTGAAACTGTTGATCTCAGTACTACTGTACTACTACCACAAGTACAATCAAGTATTTGTACTCTGTACTTTTTGAGTAATACTTGGTTAAACTCCTGTCCTGATAATACAATAATTCATAGTTCATATACAATAAAAACGTGATTAATTGCACTCTCAAAAATGAAAAGCTGGTGATTTGACCAAGCAAACGCGAGAGACGGCTGAGTTGACCGCAGTACCGGAACGGACGACAGTATCTTAATATCTTCTGAAAACAAATGCCAGTGTCACACACACGCGCCCTGTTGACCGGACATCTCCTTCATAAATAGAATAATAAGGCGTAATAATTGGGCAGTTTGATGTGTGTAGAGGTGTGTGTGTGTGTGTGTGTGTGTGTGTGTGTGTGTGTGTGTGTGTGTGTGTGTGTGTGTGTGTGTGTGTGTGTGTGTGTGTAGAGGGGTGTGTATGTGTGTGTGTGTGTGTGTAGAGGTGTATGTGGCTATAAAGAAGCAGCCTGCAGTCGCTCTTTAGCTGTCTAATGAAGGTAAACACAGCCAGGCACAGCTCCGCTTCCTACTTGGCTAACCTGTAACTTTCTCGTGTGCACGAGAACGTATCTCTTGCGCAAGAGAAAGTATATCGTGATGAGAAAAACTATGTCACTTGGCCCAGGTGGTTTCCACAGAACGAAACAAAACATGTTTAATGACCATAAAGGTCCATAGGTACCGGCGGTCTATCCGCCAAAACAAACTTAAAGGGACATATCATGCTATATTTGAACAATATATTGTAGGGCCATACCTATATAAAGTATATAAATATAGTTTTTTTTTCAAAATACCAAACAGATCCTGCATTTTAGCCATGCCTCATTTCGCTCTATTTGCTCTTTCCAGCCCTGTTTTTGCAGGGGGCTGATTCTGTGAGCTGCAGCTGACCACGCCCCCCTGCAGGAGAGGGGAGCGTGCTTTGAGATCAGCTGCTGGGCTGTCAGAAGAGGGGGAGGAAAAGAGATCTCCGTCCTCAGTGTTTTATTCGTATATGATTATATATAGTCATTATTCATTTGTTTTAAAGCTCAATAAATAGACCTTTGACCGGCACTTTTCTAATTTTGTCCGGAAGATTTAAACTTTAATGGACATGTTGACCGGCGAAAAAATATCTAACTGAAACTCTGCCGCACGGTCCCCTCGTTCCTTGGAAGAGGCGGAGAGGTGGGTGTTTGTCATCTGCTGGTGGACTAACCGGAGAGAATTACAGCGAGGGAGGGATTGCATTGAATAACAGCAGCAGGAGCAAACACTTGCCTTCGGGGAGGGAGAAAAAGAGCCACAGCGGAGAATAAACAGACCATGGCAACCATGGCAACCATGGCAACCATGCAAGGGAAGTCTTCTTCACTGCTTTTGTGGCAGACTACAGTGCTACTTACAGGCCTGGCATATGTACTACAGCGTCTCCAGCGCTTTCGAGCGGCAATGGCCGGCCGTGGCCCAACCCCACATTCCCCTGATAGATGGAGAATTGACCAATAAGCGGAGCACCCCTTTTGTGACGTAGGAAAGAGTTCAAATCTGGATCAGTCTGTATCAGATCCGTTGCAGCCCCGTTTTTAGAGATTTGGGAATGGAGGAAAAGAGAGAGGGTTGTGTTTTCTGACACTTGGTGAGTTCCCTTGAACACCGGGGACACATATTCATGTATAAAAGATGTACAAAAGTGCATTTTGCATGATAGGTCCCCTTTAAGTTTGTGTCAATCACTTGCACGTCACTTCTGGTATGATCGGCATTCCCTTTCCGGTTTGATACTCTAGTTCAGGGGTTCCCAAAGTGTGAGGCGCGCCTCCCCTGGGGGGCGCCAGAGTGCTTCAAGGGAGGCGCAGCCGCCAGAAAAAAATAAAGAGAAACAGTAAAATCTAGCTAGTTAACTTCAGCTAAATGTATGCGAGCGGCAAAATATGGATAGATTTTTAGTGAAGTTACCTAAAGTGAGAGAGGAGAAAGCGTCTGTCAGAAAACGGAGGAAGTATGACAATGATTATTTGAAGCTAGGATTTTCATGGACCGGTCCTGATGACACTCCACAGTGTGTTATCTGCAACGAGGTGCTAGCTAATGACAGTATGAGACCATGTAAACTCCGGTGTCATATTGAGACACCTATGTTTGGTGACCAAGCCACTGGAGTTTTTTGACCGGAAGCTCAAGGAATTGCAGTCACAGAAAAATGTCATTGACACATTTAGCACTGTGAATACAAAGGCAACCGAAGGTTTAAAAAAAGCTATTGTTGAATGTTTTAAGGAGGTGACGCTCAGCCAATCAAAAAAGAGAAAGGTATCGCGGCGTAGGCCGTCTCCCTGCCCGTCCTCGGGAGCTGTCCCGGCACTGCCTTCCTGCCCGTCCTCTGGAGCTGTCCCGTCGCCGCCTTGCCCGTCCTTGTGCCCGGCCCCCCGAGTTCCCCAGCCGCGGCCTTCGCCCTCGAGCCCGGCCCCCTGAGTTCCCCAGCCGTGGCCTTCGCCCTCGAGCCCGGCCCCCTGACATTCCCAGCCGATGCCTTCGCCCTCGAGCCCGGCCCCCTGACATTCGCAGCCGCTGCCTTCTCCCTCGAGTGCGGCCCCCTAATTTACCCCGACGAGGCCTTCACCCCTGTCTTCGGCCCCCTGAGTTTCCCTGCCGCGGACTTCCCTGCTCTGTTGTTGTTCCCCCGGGCCGCCCGCCCGAGTCCCCCTTCTCGTTAAACACGTTTAATGGTGATATACACAGTGATAGATGTTAAGGACTAACGTTTATAATAAATACATTTGTATTTATTTTAAGATCTTTTCATATAATCATACGTATTGGGATCATTTGTATTAATGTGGACCGGAGGGAGAGGGGGACGAGCATACGTTTCACTTTCCTTTTTTATTTCAATTCCAGCTTTGGTCATGAAGAATATGTTTCTCTGTTGTCCACGTTCATAAAGTATAAAATAACAGCATCAGAGTGCAAAGTCTCTAGATGCGTCCGCCATTCTTATTAAACATCCATGTAGTCCGCTCACTCCGCTGTATAGAAAACTGTAGTTTCTCCACAGCAGACGCACATTCATGACGTCCGCTGGCGCATCATAAATACGTCGGATAGTGAAAGTGCAGTCGGATTCTCAAAGCACCACAGTCTCTTCTCCTAAGTCCTTTTGAATTCTCCTATCCACTATTCCTTAACCCCGTGACGTTTCACACAGAGGTTAAGGAATGGACGATAGGGTTAGACGTTAGGAGCTGATTTTTGGACTATTCGACTGCAACCTGAGAGTCGATGAGTTCCTAAATACTTGTGTAAGTGAAGTGTCCATATTTCTGGGCAGCGTCAGAACTAATGTTTTTTCCATGTCTGGGTAAAGTTTAGCCTCAAACGATGTCAATCCATGGTATTCAGTCTCCTCACAGAGACACATTTGTGCAGACTAAGGGTTTGTCAACTCATTGTGACAAATAGAACTTCATTATTCCCAAATCTGTAGCATATGGTAATAGCAGCTAAAACCAAGGCAGTTCAATAATAAAAGCTAAAATAATGGATTATAATTATAATGCTAAGAATAGCATTCAAATTGTCCAACACAATAGATGTACATTTTTGTTATGTTTATCAGAGTCATATAGACGCAACAATGGAGCCGTGTAATACCTCCATTTTTCCCAATCCTTTGAGCTCCGACATGTCCAAACAAAGCAAAGCCAACTTGTGATCCCTAACTGTAGTTGGGCCACTTCTCAAAGTTTTCTTATAAAAACGTTTTAAAGATAACATTTACAGAAGTTCACAAGTAAATGCCACATATTAGTAGAAAAAGAATAGGAAGAGGATAAATGTGTTTTCTTTACTTTAATATCGTGTTTATCATCCTGTGACCTCTTAGATGTATTGAATGTTGAGAAATACAATCCATTTTGTAACAGACAAAGTTGGCATTGTATAAAATCAATTACTGGGAAGATTGAAAAAGCCATGAAACTCATGGATATTTGCAACATATTCAAGGTCTGAGAACACACCATGTTCTTATGCAGCATGTGTTCATGCCTCAACAGCACCTTAGTTTATCTTATTTATGCTTATTGAATGATATTGTAGATTTACTGGCATATCAGCCTCAACCTGGATCTTTTCCCCACAAACAGAAGAGTGAGCTAAAGCTTCCCATCGGCCGCCTGAATAAGGAATTTCTGATGGCCTGAGCTAAAGGTCAGCAGTGCTGAAGAAATGCTGCAGTACGGAGAAACCAGGGCAGCAGAGTCTGTGTGGATGAGAGAGAGATAAGGACTGGAGGAAGTGGAGAGGACAAGGAGCAAGTGAGCATTCTGCATCACTGTGTGCTAGTGGCATCAGAACCAGGAAGAACTGGGAGCTTAGTGTGAGTCTGTTACTAAGAGAAGGATGCTAGCTGAGGTGGAGGGATCTTGAATCACCCTGAAAGTGTTTCTTTCTTCACTCATCGGCTTGCTGCACATTATCCCACTTATTACATGGGTACTAAATAAATACATGACTTGAGTCACAATATTGATTTATGATGAGTTTATTGACTTAAAAATGACTGCATTGCTTCCATTAGGAAAAAATAGTCCGTTCCAGTGCTTACCAACGGCCGAACTGAGGCGACATCAACATAGATTAAAATGACGGCAGCACTGATCGAGGTGTTCTTTAACTGTTCAAGTCTGTTCATTCTCTTTTCCATTAACCAGTCTTTAAACACTGCAGAGCCCATACCGTGTTCCTGTTAGTGATTACTTCCTGTCTGTCTTCTTCTGCTGTTCCCTTTAGTGTTTACTTCCTGGCCGTTTCTCAATTGCGAGGATTTTGGCTTCCAAGCCAATATTTCAAGGATGCTACGTCATCGAGTGCCGCCGAAGGACTGTTCCAATCTCCAGCATACTTGGAATTCCACCGAGGCTGCGTCCTTGGTTTGGGGGAAATTTCGAGGCTGCACATGGGTAGACTTCGCATCCTTAAAATCCCCACAATGCTTTGCGCACGGACCAATTTCAAAAACCCTTGCGGAGAATGGCTGAACCGACGCAGCACACATTTAAATGTAAGTATGTAGTGGCGTAGAACATGTGTTGGTAAATATGTTACTTTTGTTATCACCAAAAATGTGTTCCGTGAAAGTAAAGCAAGTTCATAATTAGATAGACATCGTGAGGTATTTCTTTTCGGTACAGTTTATGTTGAAACCGTTAGAGAGAGTGGCACACTTGTTAGCCTGTTCCATTCTTCTTCGTTTTCCGAAGCCGTGGCTTGGAAGCATACTAGCTTCGTTTCTGAAGGAAGTGACTTGGAAGTACGCGACTACCAAGCCAGCATCCTCGCGATTGAGAAACGGCCCCTGTCTGTCTTCCTTCTGCTGTTCCCTTTACTGATAACTTTCTGGCCGTTTCTCAATCGCGAGGATGCTTGCTTGGTAGCACATGTCTTCCGAGTCACTTTCTTCAGAAGCTAGGCAAGAATCCTTCCTGGCATTCGGAAAACGAAGAGTGGAACAGGCTAGCAAGTGTGCAGGTGTGCGTCATATGAGAGGCCCCGCCTTACATTTTCCACGACAGATTTGGGGAAACTGGTCCGTGCGCAAAGCTTTGTGGGGATTTTAAGGACGCGAAGTCTACCCATGTGCAGCCTCAAAATTACCCCCAAACCAAGGAAGCGGCCTCTGTGGAATTCCAAGTATGCTGGAGATTGGAACAGTCCTTCGGCGGCACTCGATGACGTAGCATCCTTGAAATATTGGCTTGGAAGCCAGTTTCCTCGAGATTGAGAAACGGCTTTTTCTGCTGATTCATTTGACATCCGGCGCTCTGATTCTTTTAAACTTGCGCTTTTTTCTTGTTCTAGTTTATATTTATTTACTGGAGATAGTTTTGAAAGTTCCGTGCTCTCCACAAATACAAAAATAAATATTGAAAACAAGTATTCCTCTGTGGTTTCTGATTGGAGGAAAATGTATGGGGTTATTTTTGCCACTGCTGACGCTATATTGACTGCACTTCTTTCTGCGGATTATTATGACTGCACGAAACAGAGCCATTTGAAATTGACCATTCAGCATTGAGTATTTAACTAAGTCGTGTAATAAGAGAGATGAAGGTATGAGTGGCTGGTCAAAGAGAAGGGATATTCTCAGCTGTTAAAGAGAAAGCTTTGAGAAAACACAGAGCCTTAATAACAGCCTAACACACCCTGACTATTCAAATGAAATGCTCCACAACAGAATCTTATTAAGGCGTATAAACACCACTTATAACACATTTTGTGTGTCACGCATTCTACGTTTTTTGTAAGTTGCTTAATGCCCCATTCTCTTTTCCAATGCGTCACATGCAGACACACTGTTACAGTTTCAAATACTAGGTTAACAATGTGAATTCATACAAAACTACTTGGTTAGTTGAAAGAAGGTTAGCACTAGCAGCTAGCCTAGCTGCTATAGCTGTATATTTACTGTACATGCATAAAAGTATTACATTTAACTTTCATCAAGAAATGGAATAAGCATTCTTTTAAAATGTAAATGTACACAATCTTTACATAAAGAAAGAGTGATTAAGTTGCTGCTTCTATAAGGTTACCAAAGGGTTAAGTGATTATAATAATAGGAACATTTAAATAATTAAGCCACAAGCTGCCTTTTGAAACTCTCAAGACTTTAACTATTAAAATGTGCGAGCTAACAAGTAATAAAACATGATTATGAAGTTGCATGTCAAAAGAGTTTTTTTAAAAGCAGACGGCTATTTTATTTATTTATCCCTATTTCATTGAGTCAAGTCAAATCAAAGTAAAATTCAACTTTATTGTCAATCTTCCAGTTTGTGTGTACAGACAGAGAGATTGAAATACCATTTCCCACAATCCTGAATATAAAAACAAATGTATATAAAGATATGTGTGCAAATATGTAAATATATACACAGAATCACCCATGGACAACCAGGCTTTGGATTGACTGGATCATATTATATACGGCTAAAATCCCTGTTTGTATTTGGTGGATATAGGGCAACTTTTAACAACTCATACATATCAGGTCAGTATGGCACTATAGTTTGCATCGATCATGGACGCATTTTGGCCTCAACATTGTAAACATCCAATATTTTTAAGGTAACATTTCTAATGAAGAGGGTGCATGGTGTCACTCTGCATTAGTTTGAGTTGTAGTTTGAACCATACAGTAGTAACGATGTTTGAGTTGTCCTGGAAAGGTCATTGAAATTGCTTTTGATTGAGTATTTGCAAAACCAGCTCATAAAGGCAGTGGCTTTCTGCATACCTCTATTAACCTAATGGAAATGTTGGCATATGGAGTAAATATATCCTTTGTTGGATGATAATAAAGGAATGGAAACAGACTAATAAAAGGCATATCAACAGCAGGACAAACAAACAATTTGAAATAATTGGTCTGAAGACCTAAACATATTTTCTTCCCTCTTTTTATTATGCCGTTGCCAAAATGTTTTGCTATGTTACTTTTTAACAGTTGTACTAAGCGCTGTGCCATTACTTACTGAACATATCCACTGTGTTTCCTGTAACAGCATTAGACAGCAGTGGCCCGTAGCATCAGCACATCTCCTCCATTACTGCTGAGGAGACAGGAGGATGTTTTTCTCAGACGGACAAAGCATTCCGAGTAAATCTCAGATCAAACAACATGCTGAAAAGTTGGATCTCAAAATAAATAGCCACCGTCAAAGGGGTAGGAGAAGGGAGAGAAGATTGTCTCAAATGAAAGACACCCCATTGAAATCCTATTGAGCTATTTTCAGTGAGGCACTAAAAAAGTGCCAGAGAAAAGAGTGCACTGGTAAAGGTCAGCGTGAACCCAGATCATAGAAGCTGAAACACGGCTCAAAGATAAAGGGCACAGTGGGAAATATATCAATTACGCCTTGACATTTTCCAGAGAGACAAAAGAGGCCAGTATAATACGATGGTGTGTGCAGCCTCTTCAGAAGTTAGCAACACTTTGGCTGGGTACATTCCTACTGTGTATTAAAAATGTTGACGCAAAGTAATCATTTAAATTGTTCATTTCTTTATAGCTTCAAACACTGATTTATGGATATTTCAATGTGTGTAAAATATCACAGTACAACAGGATGTACTTTGGCCAGAAACTTAAAATGTTGGTTGTGAATTCAGATGATTTGGACTATTTTATTTCAGAGAGGAAGTTTGAGCCTTAGTTTTATGCACTTACGGGTGTCTCAAATACACAGTGGGCCAAAATAAAAAAATTGGTACTAGTCGAGGGCCGGACTGGTTCAATGTTTATTGCAAAACATATTGAAATGAACTTATTGCACATATTAAACCTGGAACCAACAAAGCTTAAATTATTGCCTATAAAAACAACATTAAACATTAAATAATCAGTTGCATTAATTTCTTATGGCTCTATCTGCAGCTTTTCCGGGGTCATTTCTTATGATTACATTTTTCCACAGGCCAACAACAGCTTCAAAAAAACTATTTCCCTCAAAGAAAAAAACAAACATGCCCTGTTGTCGCAAGAAAGAAAGTACAGAAGGAAACATCCATGGAAACTGAGTTTGCTGCTCTGTGACGCACACAAGCCAGATACTTGGCATCTCATCTTGGGTGCAAGTTTATCAATGTTTGGGCTCAGGCTCTGTGCCAAGGAAATCCTCAGGATTGAGTGAAGGTGTGCGTGCAATATACCGGTGGGCTAGATCTAATAGTAATTAAAAATTATCCTGCGGGCCGAAATTAAATCCACCAAGGGCCTGATTTGGCCCCCGGGCCTTGAGTTTGACACATGTGACTTAGAATCTCAAGCATTTTTATTCATTCATTACATTCTCATGGTGGCCTCTGAAAGTTGCTCATCCTTGACCCCTGGAGCCCAGAGTCACTGCGAGTTCAGGCGCAGCCCTTCAGACTAAATGCTAGTAATGATACGGTCAGAAGGCTGCTCACATTAGGCAGCAGGGAGGAGTGCAACATGTGAAGCTCGGAAAATAAAATACATTATAACATGCAAATTGATATTCCTTTATTATACCAAACATGGCTGTATTCCCAATCACAAATAGCCTGTCATGATTAGGCCTTTAGGATATATTGATATTCTGGTTTTAGGAGCATTTCCAACCCAGTCTCACATTAACTACGTTGGTCCACAACTTGGGACGTAGTATTTCTACAAAAACGCCTCTGAAATTGTAAGGTCCCTACGTTTTTTTTCACCATTCATTTCCAATGGCTGGCGTCTATGTCACGTGATCTTCAAATTTCTCCCCGCAGAAAAGAAAAAACATGGCCGACCTTCATTTTATTCTCGGTGGGAAATGCCTATTTTAAGGTTAGTTTGGCCATTAAAATGCGTTTTGATGTCATTTGATGCGAGAAATATGAGTTGTTATTTCAGATGATGTGTGCAGTGGATGTACATGATCTTTAGTTTGCTAGTTATTACGAAGATTACTACAGGAAATTGTACACATTCAACGTTTTCATGGTTGCTACGGTGGCTGCCATAGACGCTGCTATCGAGTGCTGTTGCAACGCTGTCTCCTAAAAGTCACGTTCCCACAGAACTAAACTGCATTCTCAATTACGTTTTGCTAGAAACGTATTTTCTCCCACGTTACGTTTGTTATGAACGTATATTAAATAGGCCTACGTTTATTTTCTACATATCTTTGCCATTTATTGTCTTGCTTATAATAATGATAATAGTCATTTATAAATATCATTTTAGAGCACACATTTGAAATCGACGATCGGGCTCGATATATGGTTGAATTAAAATCAGTAGGCGAGGCAGTAATTCTTTACTCTCATGCGAGGCAGAAAATAATAGTTTTAACATGCCAAAAAGCTGCTGTGTCGTTTATTGCACCTCAAACATTAAAACAAATCCAGAGTTACGTGTTTCTGTACTTCCTCTAAGAAGAAAGGACAGTAAAAGAAGTAAAGAGCTCTGTGGCTTCAGGCTTGATCGCCGTTCAAATGACAGCGTTGGTTTCCCCAGAAGTGGGCAGGGCTGTAAAGTGACGTAGATTTTACTCTCATCTATTATTCAAAACCATTCTATTTATTCTAACGTAAATTACATGCCAGTGATTTATCTTTTTATTTAGCGATTTTTTTTTGCATGTTTAACTGGGAATGTTTTCATGTTCGCTGGGATATGGCGTTAATTCGATATGATATCCGGAAAAAAATTCAGAGTTAGGCTTTTCTTGGCTTGTTTGAAGGTGAGTGGTGATGAACAAATGACTAAACTGCCAGTGCCTCGAGTTTACAGCTAATTAGCCAAAAGACTAAAACAAATATACTTACTAAGGTAGGCTACTAGCTAATGGTTAGCTCAAGGTTTAGCTAAGGCAATTTATCATGGGCATACAGGTTAATGTAGCCTACTGTGATCACTAATTTACTCATGTTACATAATTCACTCATGGAACTACAGGTTGGGGGTATTGTTTCAACACGGACACATATGATGTTGTCTACTTATTGTGTGCCCCCCTTTCTTCTTTCTCTTGTCTTCTCGGACTGTGACCCGACAACATGTGGTTTTCTCCTGCTTAATAAAGCCAGCTTTGCACCTTCGATGCACCGCCTCTGACTCCCTTCTCTCGGCACTACACTGGTGACCCTGACATAAGTCTTGCAGAAGTTTCCGAGACTGGACCGAACATGGCTAGAAACGCAGTTTTTCGCAAACTGCCGGAGATTTTTGGAGACGTTCGTGGCTGCCTCGTGCACACGGATTGAGGCTCGGTGCGCCCTCCGCGGAATGGCCGAGGACGTCGCTCGCCATTCCCACATCGTTTCGGCACTGGGAGACAGCAAGCATTCCGACCACATGGAGACGATACATGACCTGCTAGGTACGGAAGAGCCCGACTTCTTTTTCATGGAACTGTTTATTCGAACATGCAGCTGCATGTCCAGGCTGCGCTCGCTAACACGGCTAGTGTGGAACCCCGCGCTTTAGCCGAAGAAGCTGACCGGTTCTTCCTAGCCGCCCGGCGATTTACCCCTGGGGTGCTGGCCACAACACACAGTGGCACCTTCCCTGGTAGAGGCACGCCGCCTGGGGGCACGCCTCCTCCGGGGCCGACGACATTGAATAACGGCCGTCGACAGCGGCTAACGGCTGACTGCTTCCATGTGTTAACATCTGACTGTTAACCCTTTTTGGTGGTGCCGGAGAGGAGGTTCGACCAAGCCTGGTTGACCTCGTGTGGATCCTCTCACATTTTCGCCCACCTGTTTTTGACTGTGGACAGGACGACCCTTTTCAGTTTTTTCCCGCTGCCTGAGAGGAGGTTCGATCAGACTGTCGACCTCGTGTGGACACTCTTGCTTTTTCACCACCTCAACGGCGGTTTCGGACGTCGCCCACGTTTTCATCGCCGCCTGGGTGGCGCACTTCTGGACCCCGTCTCGCCTCGACAGTTTCGGACGTCTGTGGCCCGGCCCTCGCCTGCGGCCCTCGCCTGCGGCCCCACCCTCCTCGGCCCCTGTGGTGCTTCCTCCCGGACACGAGGATTGTGCCTATGGTTGAATTCTGGGGGGGCTTGTGTAGTGATCACTATTACTCATGTTACATAATTCACTCATGGAACAACAGGTTGGGGGTATTGTTTCCAAACGGACACATATGATGTTGTCTACTTATTGTGTGCCCCCCTTTCTTCTTTCTCTTGTCTTCTCGGACTGCGACCCGACAACATGTGGTTTTCTCCTGCTTAATAAAGCCAACTTTGCACCTTCGATGCACCGCCTCTGACTCCCTTCTCTCGGCACTACACTACTGTACTTAAGGGGAGACACTAAAGGAGAATACAGTCAAATGTGTATCTAATAACGTCATCACAATCGCCACATTGATATGCAAATTAGGCATTAACTAGTACACTAGTAATAAAGTACTATCTTATCTCTTATCTTAATTAAAATGCGCTAATTTGCATGCAGTTACCAAGGCAGGTGAAAAGGATAAAACAAAAAACACATCACCTCACAACTTCCCCAGATAGTTACTTACGTCAAGTCAGTATTTTCCCCTGAAATGTTATGTTTAAATGCAGATTAGCTTTAAATCTATAGATGAATTCAGACATGGTAGTAAAACGAACACCATATGTGTTTTTTGGAGGTTTTCTTTCCATTAGAGTGAAAGAAAACATGGAAGCAAAATAGACCAAAATAACAACATTTACAAGTACATGAAAAAACGATATTTTTGCCTGTAATGTCCTGCCTTAAACAGTAACTTCATAATTTAGATTGTTGGCTGCTCATTTAATAACTATACATTGTTACTAGTTTGTTGTCTGCTCTTGTGCGTGGTGAATACTATAGAAGACCATTGTCTCTGTGTTAGCTGATTAGTTTTAAACAATTGCGTGAGTTTGAGGGAAGTCAGAGATGTGCAAATATTTAACTTTTAGTTTTACCTTTTCTTTTAATAAATGATTATTATTAGCTTCTTGGTAATGTCAAACATTCGTTTGCCCCTAATGCGACAGACACTTTCCAGTGCCTCACTCAGTTTTGTCTCTTTTGTCAATATCAGCAATAAGTACAATAATGAATCAACTAGGACTCAGGGTGCGAGGTTTCCATGTGTTATATTAATCGGATGATTGATTTAAAAAACCCTGGTAGAATTTACTACCTCACCAACTATTTTAATAGGAGGATTTGAAAACCTTGCTTTGTAACTGTGTGTTGAAATCAGGCCTTGAGCTTTGAAAGATTAGGCCACAAAAATTAAAAAAACATGTATTTTTAAGTGGGCTTAGATTCTATTTTTATTACATATGGGATACCACAGTCAATTGCAGTTATTTAACGTCTGTTCCTTGGAGCCCTCTCTTTAGAGGGCCAATCCAAACTGAGGTAGTCTCCAAAACAAGGAGGAGAGACATGGGGGTACAAAGCCTCTTTCGGGGCAAACGGCTCCTTCTGTTCCAGAACACTGTTTCTGGAAAGTGCTGCGACAGCTGCCACAGATAATAGTCAGTACATTTAATAGCTTTTCTATCTTTGTTTGCTTGCTTGTTGGGGGTCGCATGCGTTCACAGTATATTACACTGATTTCTCAAATGCATGGCAGGCATGTTCTCTGCATATTTTTGCTCATCCATTTGTCACACACCGTATCTATGTCACTGCTGATCTCATTTTGACACAACATGCTGCAATTATGCATCTCGCCAATGCAAGTGACGGACTGGATTTGTCAGTGATCGGCCCGGATGAGGTCTGCTTTATTTAAAAATAAAGCATGTTTGCTATAATCAGACATATTTTATAGAATACAAAATATGATTTCAATATTAGATGATTCATTGAAAGTACAGCGTTGTACATTAAAGACATTGTTAACCGAGTTAGAATCAGAGAAATATGAACAAATATGTAGTCAGATTCTTTGATTCATGTAGTGGAAACAAGGCATTCACTGAGTAATAAAGCAAGTGCACAGTGCAACACAACAGAACGTTTGAATATTTAGTACAACACATGATATGATGTTCTGGCCTAAGAACAATGTGACAATTGAAAATGAAATAACCCAAGCATTTTGAATGAAGCTCAGTATCATTTCAGGTTCGGGAGGCACCTGAATGTTACATTATTCAGTAATACGAGGAATCAGACCTCTTTACAAGGCTGATATCTTATTCATCTGATGCTCTGCGCTTCCTCAAGTATTTGCTGCCATAATTAGTTGGCATAATCAACACTGTAGTGCTTTGTGGCGATAACAATGTGGAACAGTGCACATCATCCTGCAGACTGAATGGAGAGTGGTGGGGCAGCTCTCATTCAGACTCTTGTTCCAGAGCCAAGGTAAATCAATACAGCGAAGCAGAAGATTACCGTGTTGCTCACATACAAGGTTTCCTGAAAATGATCTCAATTGCAAGCAAATTCTTTCCCAATTCCAAAACAAACCACGCTGTAAGGCTCTCAAGGCCGCTCTGTTTGTTCCATCAGGCCAGGACAACTATTCATCCACAGCAAAGAGAGCAAGGACAAACACATGTTTCTACATGTTCATTCAAATGCTAATGAACAGTTCAATACATACAGACATGTGTATATATGTAAATATATAAACAAGGTTAAGAGGGTAACTTTAAATTAGTTTTCCATTGCAATTACTATTTACCTTTAAAAAAAGGTAACTAGTAACCTAATGTGAGTATCGCCATATACAAATAATTACTTTCTGTTACTTTTGGATATCCTCCAATATTAAATGCAATGCAAAGAAAGACTAAAGAAATATTAATAAGATGTTTTTACATTTTTAGTTAAATGTATTATGTAAGACAACAGAACAATGTGACCTTAGAAAAGAAGAGACCAAGATATTTACGATCGGAAATGATTGTATTGATAGGAAAAGCTGCCTTTCATGAAGCAGATTCAGGCAGCAGCCTACACACCAACACTGAAACACATGAGCACATACTACAGTTTAAAAAAGCAGAAGCGGACAGAAATGCTCTGTTTTAGTTTAATACACACAGTTCGGCTCACACACACTATTTTATGAACATATAGGTTCACCTTCTGAATTAAAAACAGAACAAAGCAAAGAAAGTAAAAACCATAAAGCAGATTCAGGCAGTAGACGTATAGATTCACCAACCCAGTCTCACAAAAAAACGTGTAATAATTACGTTGGTCCACAACGTAGGACGTAGTATTTCTACAAAAACGCCTCTGAAATTGTAAGATCCCTACGTTTTTTTCCACCATTCATCTAATGGCTGGCGTCTATGTCACGTGATCTTCACATTTCTCCCTGCAGAAAAAAAAACATGGCCGAACTTCGTTTTATTTTCGGTGTAAAATGCCTATTTTAAGGTTAGTTTGGCCATTAAAATGAGTTTTGATGTCATTTGATGCGAGAAATATGAGTTGTTATTTCAGATTATGTGTGCAGTGGATGTACATGATCTTTAGTTTGCTAGTTATTACGAAGATTACTACAGGAAATTGTACACATTCAACATTTTCATTGTTACCAAGGTGGTTGCTAGGGACGCTGCTATCGATATTTTTTCTGTTATGTTGTGTAACTGTTTAATGGTGTTATCTTTATTGTTACCCCCTTCCCCGTCAACAATAACACATACTTATCCTTGTGTTTATTTATTTGTTTGATTAATAAACACAAGTTGGAGTCCGTCAGGACCGAGGGTCGGAGCAGCTCATTTGCTTTACAGAATATTACACCCGGAAGTAAGTATTAGGCTTGTTTGAGACGCGTTGCGGCCATGGATGTATAATGGTTGCGGCTCGCCTCGAAAGTAGACGAGAGTAGCCGATCGCAGCCGGGGGAGGTCTCAAAAAGCTCGCCTGAAGTCAGACAGCTCGGAGTCGGCTTCGTCTTCTTCTTCTTCTTCGCCTTCTTCTTCTTCTTCTCTCTGTGTTTTGGCGGATTGCAAACAACTTTAAGGTGCATAGGCTACCGCCACCTCTGGAGTCGGCTTGACTCGGTTTGCATTTATAAAGAATGCACACATGTGTTTAATCGTTAATGTCAGATATGTACTAAGTAAATACATTTGTTCCTGCTCAAGATTAGATTTAACTGTATTGTTATTGCACATATTACAGGTACAGAGACAACGAAATGCAGTTTAGCTTCTAACCAGGAGTGCAACAAGCAGTAAAGTGAAAAGTAATGCACACAATCTACAGAATAAAATATAGTGTAGTGCCGAAGGATATGGAGTCATGAGGCGGTGCAATTGATGA
>CALSBZ010046918.1:4473955-4488199 GCA_943591055.1 Gobionotothen gibberifrons
AAAATAACCCGGTGGTCCCCAGCAGGAGGGAGCGCTGCCGCAGCGGTGGCGGGCATGACGTCCTCGGGGGAAAGGAACCGGGTCTCCGGGGGGCAGGAGCAGCAACCCCGGGAGAAAGGAGCACCACCCGGCCGCAGGCAGACGCACAGCGGCGGCGGGCATGAAGTCCTCAGCAGGCGCTGAGGTATCCTCGGGAGGCAGGAGCAGTCTCCGCAGGAGGAAGGAGCCGTGGACAGATGAGAGGCCAGACAGGGTCCCGGAGCGCGCCACCCATGGGCCGATGCAGGCATGGGCGACGTCCGGAACTGTCGAGGCGAGCCGGGGTCCAGTAGTGCACCACCCAGGCGTTAATGTAAACGTGAGTGGCGTCTGAAACCGCCGTCGAGGTGGTGAAAAAGCGAGAGTGTCCACATGAGGCCGACCGACTGATCGTACCTCCTCTCAGGCACCAGAAATAGCTCAAAAAGGCCGTACTGTCCATGGTCCAAAAAGGTAGGTGAAATAGGTGAGAGTGTCCACACGAGGTCAACCGGCTGGTCGGACCTCCTCTACGTCACCGGGGGAACAAAAAATCGTTAACAGTCAGATGTTAACAGGTTAGATGCTCCGTTAGCTGTTAGCTGTCGTTGCTGTTAGCCATTGTTAGCCGTTAGCTGTCGCTGTTAGCCGTTGTTAGCTGTCGATGCTGTTAGCCGCTGTTAGCTGCCGCTGTTAGCTGTTAGCTCCACGTGGTCCAGCTAGCGCAGCCATGTGTAGCTGCTAGCCGTCGTTAGCCCCACGTGGCAAGCCGCTAGCCGCCGTCGGCTAGCGCAGCCGGGACGTGCAGCCGCACGGCCCGGAGAAACAGACCCACGAGGTAGCAGTCTGTTTGCTGGTCGACCCAGCGGGTCGTGCATCGTCTCCCTGCTGGATGGGAGGTTGATGCGGGAACGTTGAGCCACGTCTCCAGCTCTTCTGCGGGGCACGCACCGAGCCCCGGTCCGTGTGCCAGCGGCAGCCACGGACGATTCCAAAAATCCCCGGCATTTCGAGAAAGGAACCGGAGTTCCTTTTGCCGTGTTCGGCTCCGTCCCGGAAACTTCGAGACGTGTCAGGGTCACCAGTGTAGTGCCGAAGGATATGGAGTCATGAGGCGGTGCAATTGATGAACAAAGCTGGCTTTATTGAGCAGCAGCAAAGCAGGTGTCATCGGGTCGCAGCCCGGGAAGAGAAGAGAGAGAGAGAGAGGAGGACACAGTATATACAGTGAACACGTACAATGTCCGTGTGGGAACAATAACCCCTACCCCTTAGTTCCGTGTATGAATTATGTCCCAGTGTTAATAGGTGGTCACCACAATAGAATGAATTGAATGATGAATAAACAGTGAGGGGTATGAATATACTAGATATATACAGCAGCCTGTGAGCAGTATGAACAGTGTGTATGAATATGCTAAGATATATTAGTATGAAAACGGTAAGCAGTGCAAGTATAGTATAAAATATATAGATATTAATTTCATGATGATAAACATTGTGGAACAATGATGAAAAATGTTAATGGAAGGGGCGACGTAAAACTGACACAAAACAACAACAAACTTTTGCCGAGCCAATTGGAGAGTTTCATCAGCAGCACGGGGTAAAAATCACCAATGAGCGCTCAGCTCGAGATACCAGCGAGACGTTTCCCATCAAGCATTTAGCTTCCGCAACCCGTGGAGAGAAACTGTGGCGCCTCGCCTCGCTCTCAAGGCTGCGGGCGTCTTTGTCCCGCGAGATTTCAACGTCTCATGTAGGCGAGCCTCCAGAGCAAGTCGGACAAAATGACTAACCATCATGCAACGCACTAGCAAGACGTTGATCGCAACTGCGCAGGTCTCGCTTGTCTCAAACAAGGCTACTCTCTCCGCTCCGACAAAGGACAAACCCTGTGATAGTCCTCAAGCTCTGTGATTGGAGAGTGTGCTCCGAGGGTTACGCCGAGCGTTGAACAGCACTTGAAATGGGATGGAACCACGGCAGTCTGTCCAAAACTGGATTTGAATGGGTCCACCCCGTCCCCCCCTCCCCCACCCCGTCCCCAGAACTACACATGCTGGTATTCTATGGCACGTCTCTACTGGGAGTTGTAGTTTTAAAAGACGTTTTCGTATTTCCCATAATAAGAAGTTGCCAGTATTAAACTGTGTACATCCCTGGAGGTTTAGGGGATAGGAAACACTCAAATTTAAAACATATAATTAATAAATGAGTGAAAATTGCTTGTGCCCATAATGGGCAGCATTAATATATACCCACATGACGCTAAGGTCAGAAGAGCTTTATTTAACAGCTGGTCTTATGTCTGTGACCCCTCCTGTTGTTCATTGATAAGCCTGAAACATGCACTTGCCAAGGTTCAGAAACATTTGCGTTACATCAGCATGTGTAATAGTTGTACATATGCAGTAGTGTTTATTTGTAAATCATTTAGTATGATCACACAAATTCTGTGTTTTATATTTAATAATTCTGTGTTCTTTATTTATTGATTGTTCAATACCTGACAAGTCCGGAGATGAAAAACTTGGGTCGCAGGTTCCTCAACAGTGCATTACATCTATCAATATTTGTGTATACCTCCACCATTAAACTGTCATATTCTGCACATTTCTTATACTATCTACATACATCTTATAAGATATATATATGTATAATATCAGTTATAATAAGTGCTTCAACATAGTTAACATTGCTGGAGGTATACACAAATGCACTGTTGAGGAACCTGCGACCCAAGTTTTTCATTCATTGCATAACTACACCGTTTGTGTATATGATATGTCAATAAACCTTAGAAAATCTTGAAATCTTGAAAGGGATGTGCAAAATAGTCATTATATACAGTCTTTAATTAACTATTAGTAGAGAATAACGAGTAATGAATATACTTTATAGGGATCCTATTAATATCTAATAATACAATGAAATTCAATAACATACTTTAACCACTAGGTGTTCCAGCTGTGCACGTTTATGATGTAAATACAGCCTATCTACCAATTGGATCAAATATAAAAGTCAGCCGAATTAGTATTGATACTGCAAGGAGACGTATTGTGTGAAAAGAAATGTAAGATGTTGTTTAATTTTTGATATATTTATGATCCACGTCACGTTTTCAGTGTTGGCGGCAGTTCCTCATGTTTGTCTAGAAGTCTTCTCATCAGGGCTCTATAAATAGAGAACTACGGCAGATATGTAATATTTAATGCAGCCGAACCGTGTATTACAATGCCGTTATGTGATGAGCTCCAAAGAGAAAAGCAAGCACACTCGGAATAAAGTGTTTTCGGTCTGTTTCCGGTATTTGTTTATGACGATGTGATGTGAGATGTGAGACTGGAATTGCACAGGGGAAAATAACGTATCTATGCCACAATTGTAGATGCGGATTTTGTTAAACTAATACTTTTGCGCTGTGGACCAACACTATACATTGACGGGGAAGGGGGTAGCAATAAAGATAACACCATTAAACAGTTACACAACATAACAGAAATAATATCGATAGCAGCGTCCCTAGCAACCACCTTGGTAACAATGAAAAGGTTGTATAGACACAATTTCCTGAAGTAATCTTCGTAATAACTAGCAAACTAAAGATCATGTACATCCACTGCACACACAATCTGAAATAGCAACTCATATTTCTCGCATCAAATGACATCAAAACGCATTTTAATGGCCAAACTAACTATAAGAATAAAACGAAGTTCGGCCATGTTTTTTTTGTCTGCAGGGAGAAATGTGAAGATCACGTGACATAGACGCCAGCCATTGGAATGAATGGTGAAAAAAAACGTAGGGATCTTACAATTTCAGAGGCGTTTTTGTAGAAATACTACGTCCTACGTTGTGGACCAACGTAGTTATTACACGTTTTTTTATGAGACTGGGTTGGATTCACACGTTGTTTTGACCTGTCTGGCTGGTCCTGCGACTTATACTCCGAAGCGACTTATATATTGAATTTTGTCTGACTGCGTTCAAACTCCGGCCAATAGATGGCACTATTGTAATTGTGACAACTGAAAACTGCCGTACCACCGAAGAAGAAAAAGGTCACGGCAACCGGGAGGAAGCATCACGTAACTTTCCAGGATGTTGTGGGATGGATGGACACAGCATGGGCTTCAGTGACGACCGACACAATCCTGTCGGGATTCAGAAAGGTCTAATCGGAGCTGATTCTGATGGAGAGTCTGAGGACAGCCCGGAGCAGGACATGCAGCTTCATCCACACCTCTGTGTCGCTGTTAAACACTTCCCCCGGAGTTGGCGGAAGTGTTTAACAGCGACACAGAGGATGAAGACTTCAGTGGATAAATGCGACTTATACATCGAAGCGACTTATATATGTTTTTTTTCTCTTAGCGACACGTTTTTGATAAGAGCGACTTATACACAGGTGCGACTTCTGGTTCAGAAAATACGGTTCGTCCTTTTTCTGTAACTGTAAAGAAATACAGTTACCTTTTTTGTATCCTGAACATAATCCCGCTACATGTCATCTGTTACTCCAAAAACCTGTATATATATAAATATTTCTAACATTAGCTAACCCATCATTAGCTACTAGTCATACTAGAGCAGGTACAGCTACACTGATTTTACTTTTTATTTTTATTTAATGTATTATGTCAACAGACTTCAAATAACTGTATTAGGTTAGTTGAAAGCAATAATATTAAGTTGAACCTAATATTTCTTATTTAAATGTCATATAATTTACATAAATGTTGACATAATAAATACATTAAATAATAAATACAATTTATTAAAATCAACTTTTCAGTTTTTTCAGTGTAAAGTAAAGTAAAAGCCTGTATAGTACTGATTTCAACATACGAGAGGGTTTTTCTTTCCAACAATTTAACTTTTAAGAAGTAGGAATTTGTTATTTATGCATTCAAAAGTTACATTGTAAATCTTTAAAATACACATTTGGGATGTTGTAGTGAGAAGCTGCATGTAAAAAAAACAGGTAAACTATATAGTGATACATTAAAACGTGTCCCTTCTAGAACAGTTTTAGGTGTTGGAGAGACTTTCACCTACCTGTGACCTTTGTCCATTTGCCCTTCTGTGTGTGTCTCCTATTCAAATCTACAATTGTTGTCGGATTATTTTGTCAAACATGTAGCTGAAACTTCGTTAAACTTTTTTTAATCGAGAAATTAAAGATATGCTAGTCAACTATCCCACATCCCTTCAAGAAATGGAGATTAATTTGAAGGTAATCATAAGTGTGAAAATTGCTGTTATCTTCTCACCATTGCTTTGACTGCTAACGGCCTGTCTGGCTCTGAAGTCGTCTGTAATAAATATTCATTTACCTTTCAGGGCCTTTGTTACGTCGACTACTTTCCATCAGTCTGATCTGTTGTGGCACCAGAAACACAAATGGTGAAAAATAAATGAAGGAAAAATATAAATAATAAATAATAATGACAATGAGTGAACGGGGGGGGGGGGGACTTGGAACATCAAAGGCTCCTGTATCTCTGCAGCATGTAAACAGTGCGTGGAAGAGCCCTTTTTAATGATTCTATGGAAGATTGCCACATCGACAAGCATCCTGTAATAAATAAAATTAACAAACACTTCTGTAGGGTATTTTCAAAGGGAAAGAGAGCCCAATGTTTTTTTTCAGATAAGTGGTCCATACATCCCCTGCTCCTTCCTGATTAGTCTAATCCAGGGAGAAGTGCGTGCAGGGTTTTGATTGAGTCAGCCGTGGAGGACCCCGAGGGGAACCTCCTGATAAGTGCCTTACCTTTCACCTCCAGAACCCCACGCACGTCGCTCCGCCATATCCCACTCACTCTAATCTCATTTGGCCCAGGAAGACATGCTCAGGCACGAGAAGCTATGATTAGCATCCTCTTTACCCAGGGATTCCAGCGGACTGCAGTGCTGCCCTCACCCTGAAGTCAGCCAGGTAGTGTGTGTGTGTGTGTGTGTGTGTGTGTGTGTGTGTGTGTGTGTGTGTGTGTGTGTGTGTGCTGCTGCTGCATCCGCCCTTCATGAAACAACATGATATGAGAAGGTGTGTTTCCTCCAGTCTTCTTGTGTAACTGGATGTCAGTTTAAATATGACTCATTTTGAAGTTTTGCCAAACATGTACTCCTTTATGTTATGACCATATGTATCCACACTGAAAGAACGGAAAGGTTTACTTTAATTATAACTGTATAAGGTTAGTTGAAAGCAACAATATTAAGTTTTAATAAAATATATTAGGTTCAACCTAATATTTTAGCTTTAACCTATGTGAAATCTGTTGACATAATAAATGAAATTAAAGTCAACGTTTCAGTTATTTCAGTGTATCCAAGACCCTTGAAATATCATGAGTTCAGACCCGAGCAGAATAACACCCACCTAGTTTAACTCTGGTAAAAACAGATCACACCTTTTCACATTTGATTTATTCATCAGACCGATATAAATTCTGTCATGTGTGTGGGCGGCCAACACTAAATCTCTTACTTTCACTCTACCCTGTTTTACCCTATTTTATTATTTTTGTATTGAATGTAGGACAACCAGACAAAAATAGGTGAAAGGATCCTTTCCCGTTGCCAGTAGACGAGATGTCCTTGTTTTTTTCCCGTTGTGTCACGATGAAGTCACAAGCACCAGAAAGCAGGTTAGTGCACATCTGAGAGGAGCATGTTACAGCTACTGTTTTTTATATCTGTCTCTCTTTCACAATCATTGCAGACTAAATGAGAACTAACTGGCTGTTGGTGGTTCCTGTCTTTTTAAGCGCCACTGTCAGGAACTCTAACCTGCAGGGTTGGTTATAACCTTCCCCACATATCGCTGTATTGGCTGTTTTGGGAACGTTTATTTCGTTACCGTTTTAGCATTTATTTATAGAAATTGCCTTCAAAAACTTGACAATGAGCATGAGTAGTTCAATCACAGAATGTCAATTCCTTTTCAGTTTTTAAATCCAGTATCCAATAAACAGGAATATTAGCAGGGCCATGACCTCTGTGACCTCAATGCTAACTGTGGCCGTGCACAGTGGGTTTAATACATGTGGAATTAGGGTGGGCTTTACATCAGACACTCTGGACACAAATGATGCAATCTGATCATACTGATCTTTTTACTCAGCATTCACCCTCGTGCACTCGATTGTAAGCAGGAAGTGTCCTCTGGTATGAGACATCATTTAGAGGTATTTTGTAAACATGTTGAAGAGATTGTTAAGACATTACCTGTGAGCTCATTCTGTACAGAGACACTTACAGATGATTACAGCATTGTACAGCTACAGGGATACATATCTTCATCAGAGGATCACCTACATTTATATTCAAAAGGATCCTACATAAATCATATAAAGAAAATAAATCAATGTAACACATTTTCTTAGGAAAGAAAACGTTGTTTATCAAAGCATAAATAGTGGGTGGTCACGTGAAGTTTTATCTCTATGATGTTGACCTTCTGAAACTTCCTCCGAGATTTGAGCTCCTCTGACTTAGTATAAACGTCTTATTGTCATAAACCAATTGAAATAATATGGAATCAAAATGTTAATCAATAAGTGCAGGTCTGCAGTTTTTTTTAATATCACATCAAATACTGTACACCAACAAGACTTTAATAAGAATTCTATAATTCACCTAAGACAATCAGTCAGTTTGAAGAATCACTGAGTAACTTTATGACACCTCATATACCCATGCCCAGCATTTAGCTTTTTTTTTTTTATCTGTGCCATACAAATGCAGCAGATGCATGTATACAAAAATAAATAAAACTTGATGCCTAAGAAGGCATCCTGAGTATTAATCAGCAAACGCAAAACTCCTTCGTCCGCAGGATTTGATGTATGGAAAGTTTATACTGCATGGATATTCAGAGAGTGCATGAGCAACAAAGACAGAGAACAATAACTCAAAAGTATAACACACACACACTAACACACACACATTAACACACACACAAACTGTGGGTCTCACACGCCGATGCATACTGTAAATTATGACAGGCATTTGTAATGTATGGGAGGTGTCTGAGCAGGCAGGACATGCATAATATAATAATACATATGCATGAAGAAATGTAACAGTCACAAGCAGCTTCTGAGACTGAAATATGTCCAAACATTTAAAAATAAGTTCTGTGTTTGAGGCAGGATGCATGGGAATACTGTGTTAACCTTTAAATGTATAAGGCATTTGGGATATGTAGAGTGGTTCCCATACTGGGGGTCAAGACCCCTAAGGAGTCGCAAGATACATCGGAAGGGTCGCAAGGGAAAAACAATACAAATTCTGTTAAAAGGTTTATTTTTTTCAGACATTTATTTCATTTACTAGATAAGTTTATTACTTTGTGTTTTGAAAACAATTGAAATTAGTCCTTTGGTTGAACTAAAAGTGACATTTAGCATCTTGATTCTGAAGGTTCATAAGAGAGATTTGGGGCGTTAGTTTAGAAGAGTACGTTTCTGCTCAGGATTCTTGGGAATGTGTGGGTCATGTGACTTCAAATTGAACCAAACATGTGACATGAGTGAGTGACAATAAACTGATGCAACCCATTGGCTTCAATGAGAGAGTATTTCCAAATAAAGACTTTCTGTAACAATGTGAGTAAGGGGAGAACATTCATTTGATCCATAGTAACTAGAGCCTGATGATGTCTGAATATGCAGATTTTACAAAAAGTTGCTTAGATAATTTATGAAATAAACAATGATCAGAATATGATTACAAATACTTATTTCATTGTCAAATAAATAAAATGATTAAAATATTCTAAAATATTGTAGCATTAGATCTGTATATAATATATGCATTTAAAAAGGGAACTATAGCATGTGTTGTTTGAGAGCGGCACCAAACACCAGACTGGAGCTTCAAGGCCTGAAAATGTGCAGGGAAGCGCACGTGCAAGAATCGATTGATTGGCAAATAAAAAAGTCATTTTCATTAGACTGAACATAGCTCTCTGTCCGCTGCACACACAGCTCCGCTCTGAGTGTTGCATGATGTATTCTCTACTTTAATATCTGCATGCGATGAACTCCAGAGGGTTGACCGTATAGGACCGCGCGTGCATGCGTGAGCGTGTGCGTGTCCGATAAATAAAGCAGAGTCTGTCTTATATGTGTCAGGGGAATGAAGTCTCGGTGTAAATCACTTTTCCGACTGGCAGCGCACATTAAACGCGCCGTGGCATGATTCCTTTTCTCTCAGCTCACGCGCTCCTCCCTTCTTTATCAGCTCGTTCACCATTTCATTTCTTTCAGATGAGAATTCAGGGACCCAAATTCAAGCCCCCGCGCCTTCAAACAACAACTGCACGGTTTTACTTTTCCTCCCGTCAGAATGCTATCCCAGATTCAATTTCAGATAGACTAAGGATTTAGCCAGTGATGATTTTTGGTCTTTCCGAGACAATATTTAATATGCTGAAATTAGATCAGTTTTTATCCCTCCCCAAAATAATTTCTCAATATATATTTGTGTCAGATCTCGCGTTGACACAAACGCATGATAAGCTCGCCTGTGTGCCTTATAATCATCTCTCTTCCAACACCCTCATCAGGATCATCAATGGTGTTTTTCTCCAACCTCTCCTCGAGGGGACTTTCTCCTCCTTTTCATTTAGGACATTAGTACGCCTAAATACAAAATCACATTCTCAACAGCTACTTATCAAAGTCCATTTACTGAAGATGATTTCAGGGTAAAATGAAAAGACAATAATGTAAATGACCCATGGCTTTTAATTAAAAATGTCCTGCCCCCCTCCTCCTCCTCTTTCCGCTATTTTTATTTCATCTATTTAATATTTGGTGGACTTGAAGTGTTGTGCAGAGAAGGTAAAAGGCGCGTGATGTCCCCCTCCTCGTTGACTTTTATCACCAAATGAAGCATATAAATGACCTGAATTAAATAAAATAAAGAACAATTATCCTCTCCTTTCTCTCTGATCTGGCGCTGAAAGGAGTCCCGGAGAGATAAGGCAGATTGAATTCTCCTCTGTTGTGCTCCAATAAAAACGTCAAGGGGGGAGGAAGAGTTAAAGAGAGATTTAAAAGCCTCCCTATAATTTCAAATCATAATTTCCCTCCCATTATACCTCTCACATGCGCGTTTATCGTTAGGGTTATTTATTCCAGGGTGATGTAAGTAACCACAGTCAATTTCCGTGACTAAGTTGGATAATTACAGGTATTGAGTGCACGCGGCAAAACTTTCTTTTAAAATGTAGAAAATATAAAGTGATTTAAAACAAGGTTATTCGCCTCATTTTCTTTGCGGGAAAAAAATATATCGGTCTGCTGCTGCTCCTCACAGTAATTATAATTGTCTAATTTCAAAGTTGAATTAGGATGCTTTAGGGGTTTGATGTAAAACTTCACATTCGGTTCAATGAAGTATCACCCTAATTTACAGCCGTAGATAAGGACTAAGTCTGTCATAAAAATCTCTCCCCCCTTCTTCCTCCCCAGGATTGAATTGCACCTTGGGCAATAGTGCAGAATCCTGAATCTGAACTTCTCCAGCATATGTTCCTGGCAGATAAGTAAACAATTTGGATGTGGAATGACATTTTTAATTAATACTACACATTCGTTTAATATGAGGATACACCGCGGTGCGCAAATCCTGATCTGCATTGACAGAAACATTCATTTAAAATCTGTAAATGCTTTTATAATTCATACTGTAAGCTTTTTCCATTCAGTATTGTCTTAATGGGAGTCAGACCGATATCACTCACAAGTTTAAACAGGTTTTAACTCGTGTGAATGACTTGGGGATAAAAGGCTTTAGCGGGCTTTTGGCTGCAGCACCTTTTTCTTTTTTAAACAGTAAACAGAGACATTTAAACCGCAGTTTAGTGGTGGGAGCAAGCCAGCACGCTACAAAAGGGAAGGGAAAAATCCCATCATTGAGTTTGTTCCATTAGTTAAAGCTATAATTAAGAGAAGTGATTAAGCAGTCAGACAGGTCGGACGGGCGGGATCCCTCAGGGAGGCCTCCGCGGAACCGTCAAACTTCAAACAGCCGGTTCATCTGAGAGTCACAGAAACACCTTCCTGCCTCAAACCTGTTCCATCATCTACACACAGCTGCAGCCAGACGAAGGAAAGAAAGCTGAAGCAGTCTGACAGCTTAAACAGAAACAAGAAGAAGATCGATTTAGGAAAAAAAGACAATTGATTTTGATGTTATTGTTCTGTCTTTAGACTATGATTAGTTAGGGTCAAGGTGGGTCTTCCATTTGAAATGTAAAAAACAATCTAGGAATTGTTTTATTTATTTCTGACTGTATTTTTATGATAAATCAAATTTTTTTAATTCCAAGCGTTTAAAAAATAACATTGTATTTAATGAGGCCTTGCCAAATATCCTTCCCCGCAGCACCTACACAGCATTCTACTATCTCTGTCATCTCAAGTACCCAATAATAAGCTACAAATACAGGACATTGATACCGTTGAAGACAGATTGTCTTTATTTCGAGACGCCTTTGCTCAGCAATTGAACACAGAGCAGGAGGTATCAACCTTCAAGATACATTATCCTTTCCATAACATGACAGGTTTTAAATTACCATCTTAGATGATAATACACATTTAACTCCTTGAATTCAAATCGAAGTTATCCTGATTAAAACACGAAAACAAAACTAAAAATGACGCGAGTGACTATATTAGCACTGAACCACAGGAAAAATGCAAAATAAAACATTTGGATGTTTTTTCTTTTTGTCATCGTAAATAGACCGTCTAGTTTAATGTGCCAGTTTTTGATAAATATAAACAATATGACCCGTATATAATCCAGCCTATAGGTCCTGATTTTGACCCTATAATCCAGAACATCATAAAATTACGAGTGCCAAAACTCAGACTATAGTTAGGCCTATACAGGAAATAAGAATGCTAATTGTGCAAGCCACATTTTCCAAAATAAAAGAGTTCCCTATCAATAATCAACACAAATCAGCATATCAGCATTGAAATGTACACAATAAATAAAGTTAAAGGCCTCCCTTTTTCTGGTTGCCATACACGTTATAACATTTACATTTCTTACAGTTCCCAGGGTCCTCTGCAGCAGCTCTTCTGCTCAGCTCAGGAACTTGTTCGGTTTCTGGAAAAGTTAGGTTTTTTCTCTTTTTTGCCATAACAAGTCCAAGGCAGTTAATACTGTTCATGCCTTTGAATGGGCGCGCTGTCCATAATATATTTACATGCATTGATTTCAGTATTCAAGTGAATAGAAAAGAAATAAAGAGTCTTGAGGGTTACATGGCAGTGGCGTGTGCGGATGAATATGGGTCTAGCCCAGTCTTGGTCATACCTGGAAAAAGTATGTAGGCCACCGGGGGCTGTAAACTGGACGTGGACCAGGCAGTGCAGTTACACGGGACCACGTAGCCCGGGTTAGTGGGCGATGGGTGGGTGTGGGTGTGCTGGCTGGGACACCCAAGGGTGCCGAACGCGCCGTTCTGGTATCCCAAAGAGGAAGCGTACGGCAAAGAGCTAGCGCTCAGCCCGTGGGGCATCTCCGTCATCTTCTGGAGGGCGCTGGAGGTGAACTGGCTGGGGTCGAGGAAGGAGTACGGGGAGGTCGGCGGCAGGAAGGCTCGGGCTTTCTCCGAGTGGCACAGCAGGGACTCGGCGGACATCGGGAGTCCCTTCAAGTGATCGGTGTCCCCGAGGTAAGGTAGCGGGAAAACGTACCTGTCCTTCTTCAGCAGGTTCTTGGGCTTGCGCCGGGGCCGGTACTTGTAGTCTGGGTGCTCCTTCATGTGCTGGGCGCGCAGCCGCTTAGCCTCGTCGATGTACGGTCTCTTCTCGGACTCGGACAGCAGCTTCCACTCGGCGCCCAGTCTCTTGCTGATCTCAGAGTTGTGCATTTTGGGGTTCTCCTGGGCCATTTTTCTCCTCTGGCCCCGGGACCAAACCATGAACGCGTTCATGGGTCTCTTGATGTGGTCAGCAGGCTTTGACATCTTTAAAAAGTGTACTTTTTATCCCCAATGTTAATGACGAGGAAAAGTTCTTATCGCAAGCAAGGGAAACTATTCACCTGTGTCGATGCCAGATACCAGTCATGCCCCGTCTGGGATGTTCTGAGTGTGGAAAAGAGCAAAAATAAAAGAGAATAAAATAAAAATCCAGCGGCCGTGTTGCTTCTTCCAGAGTTAAAACACTGATGCGCCTTCGTTCAAGTCCGGATACAAGTCTCTTTCAGACCTGCAGCAGGCAATACACAGAAAAAATACATGTAAGATGCACACACGTAAAGAAATCCACAAAGGTGAAAGCAATGTTCCGCAGTCAGCTTGCAGGAGTCGTAAAAAGTGTTATTTTTTTCCCTGCGACACACTCTTCCTCTCTCTCTCTCTCTCTGAGGTCTGTCGGCAGGCACCTGGTTGGAAATGAGCGGAAGAGCGTGAATACGAGCCAAAAGCGGTGAAGTTCAAAGGCTGGGCTGGTTTGGTTTCTGCACGCAATCTGACATAATCTGCAGGGCGTTCACTCTGCAACCTGCGCGCCAATCAGCACGCAGAGCGCCTATTATAATACCTCCACGGAAATATATGTACATTACAACATAAACAAAGAGCGGGTGGTAGTAGAAGAAGAAAGAAATAAGGAAAGAGGGGTGTGTGCGTGTGTGTGGAGGGGGTAATACTCAGGATCCCTCCGCGATTCCATTTAATGTAATGAATCGCAACAAACATGGACCTTCAACCTCTTTCCAGTTAAAACCTGACTTCTATCCAGAGTTGACTGCACCGTGCACACAATGTAAAGCTTTACAGTAAAAAGATATATGTATATATATATATAAGGCTTGTCGCTGAAATACATATAGATAGGCCTTAATAGTTATTATGTACTATATGGAGTTATTATTTAGATCTATGTTGATGCTTTTTAAGTCAAGGAGGGGATGTAACTTTAAAAACATTATTATTATTTTTGTTGTATTTTTTAGCAGTCGTAGAAAAAGCAATAGTATACATAGTAAAAGAATACTATATAATAATAATAATAATAACAATAATACAAATAATAATAATAATAATAATAACAACAATAATAATAATTTGAAAGCGTTTTTCCATGAAAATCCTATTCCCTCCCATATATATATATACTGTCTCATTGTGTATATATATATATATATATATATATATATATATATATATATATATAT